>JANAVB010021000.1:916115-1113720 GCA_029216955.1 Iris pallida
GTGTGTGTGTGTGTGTGTGTGTGTGTGTGTGTGTGTGTGTGGTGTGTGTGTGTGTATACATACAATAGATTTGCATATGTATAATAAAACCAAACCCATAAAATAAACCAACCACCCCCAAGCCCGCACAGGAAGCTGAGCCCAGCCCAAGCTGTCTCAGCCAGAGGACATCCCAACCGAGCGGAACAGACCCCCCGCTCGTTTGTTCGGTATATTATATATAGTCGAGAAGTGGTTCTCACCCAAACCCTAATCCACAACCCATTCCTGCTCCTGGCGGCCACCCTGCCGGCGCTACCGCCGTGTACGGCCAGACGGCGGCCAGAGAGCAACGCGCGCATGAGGTGCGAGCAAACACAGCAGCAAAAAGCAGCCGGGAGGCCAACTTTGCATGGTGATTCCCGTCTACCAGATCGTCCATTTCATACGGATTTCGCAGGTACGAAGCCAATACATCCAAGTTTATATCCCAGTAGATAGATTTTGTTATAAACGAATATACCTCCCAGAGATTTGATAAAAATTTCAACGAAAACCTGTCCAAAAATAGGACAGGAAACCCATCCCAAAGCAATTTGGAAAGCGTTTATGATCGGTATGTTAGAAATTTTAGAAAACTAATTAAGGGCAGCTATCGACAACATATAGAAATTTATGACCCTTTTCGTGGATTTGGAATCATCGATTACTGTCGAGAAATCGAATCCCGAAGTTTGCTAAAAACTTGTTTCAAAAACTAGAAATTCCTTCGATACGACGTGCGTCCTGCCAATCCGGGCGACGTGGTCACGAACCGAAAGCATCGAAGTTGACGTGTGGATTTGACGGAATTTAAATTGGTTTCGTGTGCGCGACGAATTTGATGCGTATCCGTAAAAATTTATCGTATCGGCCTCTGTGCAAATTTTCCAATTACTTTGTGCACGTTCGTTAGATCTAGACAAAACTTGTGCCAATAGGACCGTATCGTTTTTCTAGTCTGCATGCCAAGTTTAGTCGATTCTGAGACAGTTGATTGGATCGCCATTTTGCAGGCCCCATGGGCCGGCTCAACGGATGATTTTGTGCACGGGCCCGCCGAAATCCAACTTCGGACATACGGCTGGGTTTGTATAAAAACCGGACCTGTTGACATATAGTTTGACGACATTAGAGACCTTAAACTTTGGCACACTTTTCGGTGCAAAGTGGGTCCAACGGACCAGATACCGTTTTGACCCAAAATTATCGTTTTGTCCCTGTGTCCAGAATTAGACTTAAGGACAGACATTTAGCTAATTTGACTATTCTAAAAACGTTTAGTTATGTTTATTTCAGCATCCGAGACTTCTGTATTTGTTGACTGTTTGTGGCTATGAGTGGTATAGTATTGTCGGTTTCACCAGCACATGACCTCAGACGAGTACATCTTGATAGTTTTTATATTTGATGATCTCTATGACTCTTGTACGTGTAGTATTTTATATTGATATTCTGTTGATTGTTGACACGATGTTACACGAGATAGTAGTTATGGATTCTTTGCATGTTGTCGTGACCAATTCATTATCGTGTTCGTGACCTATTTGGATCCATGAGTATTGGCACGGGCAAATACTCTAGACATGTAAAAAACCCAAATTATTCGTGCATAATAGCAGTGCATACCTCATGTGCGGCGTGCGGATCTTATTCTTGCCTAATAGCAGTCACACATTTTATGTACGGGGTGCCGGATTTAGCCTTAGCCATTACATGTCAAAGTAGTATTTCAACTCACTAGATAGGTACAATATCTGTTTCTATAGTATATATTGTTGGCTACAGGTCTTCTCTGTTTTAGTAATCACTTGCCTTGTTCCCCATGTCAGTTTCTGTCATGATTCTATACTTGCCTTTTCGTCGTGCATTTCATTATTTACAGATTTATGGATTTTGTCATTTACTAAATCTGTTATGAGATTGTGGCTCGTTCCATTCCTGAATGGAAACCAATATTTTTCAGGTTTAGCCGCGACCACTCTTAGCATTGGGAAGGCTTGGGTATGCTGAGGTCAACCTAAAAATAGATAACAGTTGTATCATTTTCATTAATTGTGAGAACTTTGTATTTTTTTAATTTTAAATATTGTAAATGTTGTAATAAATTTTGAAATGTGAATGAGCAATAAAGTTTATTTTGAGCAATTATTTCTTGCGGGTTTGACAGCGTTCTACCGCTGACTCTGCGGCGTAGGCTGGCTTGGACACGTCTCGTATCCGAAAAGCGGGTGGGTCGTGACATTGAGTTCTCAGATTTCTGAAAAACTGTGTGGGTTTATGTACTCATGGGTTGGGGGTTGAGCATTTAGGTTGTTTGTGTATGGTGGAGATTAGTATTTATATGTTGAGTTGTGGGGTTCAATCTCAGAAATTTGAGATTGGATATTAATTGGGCTTAGGTAGATACCTGAGATTTGATATAGGTATATATGTATATATAAGTCTATATATATGTATGTATATAGTAGTATAGATAAGAGGTAGGTAGTTGTATATAGGATATATGTACCTAATATATGTATGTATATAGTATTAATGTGTGGTTAGATATAGGGTGAGGTTTGCTAGATGCTATGTGTGGGTTGTATTCATATTAGGAGGAAGGGTATATATATATTGATATATGTTGAGAGTATATATATATATATATATATATAATATATTATATATATATATAATATATATATATATATGTGATAGGGTATAAGGTATGTGGGGTAGAGTATAAGTGAATATATATGATATGTGTATCTTTGTCATTACTAGAGATAGCCTATAAAATGACCTAAAAATGGACCCACTAGGCCTATGTGACCATGTTAACTAGAGTTTGACCAAACCCTAGACAGTTGACCAATTTAGTTTAGATGTTGACCTAATTTGACTAGAAGGTTGACCAGAGTTGACCAGAGTTGACTTTGACCTATATTGACTTAGAATCATGTATAATGCGTTATAAAATTCAATTATTACATTTTGAACACATCATAACCTGTGTTGCTCTAAATAGGACTTTGTGACTCCGGTTCAGACATTGTATTTATCAGTCATTCAGGGTATCAGGCGAGTACATTCTCTGATAGTTTTTTATTTTACTTGTCGACTGTATTTCAGTTCTAATTAGTTCTATTTGATTCTCTATTACAAATACAGATTTGTATTTCTGAATTTATGTATGTGACACTCACATCTTTCATTCCTGGCTCTATTTCTGGAATTACCCCTAGAATCATATTGTCTGGCTGAACATGTATTACTGTCGGTCGTTTTATGGATTCACTTATACTGTGGGGGAGAAATACTTGAGTAGACATGTAAATGGTCCCACTGGAAGCACTTCATTTGGTCTAAGCCTGGTCTAACCTGGGAGCATCTCATCCGGTCTCACCTGGAAGGATAACAGTCGTACACTTGCGTACGATGAGCTATATTACATCTTTGTTTACACGTCGAAAGCAGTATTTCAAAATACACTGGGTAGTGTCATATATAAGACTCATATTGGGATCACACTTGTCTATATTATACTACTTATATCACACTATTCTAGTTCAGCTAGCTTTTTTTACAGTCTTCCTTGCTATGCTTTCCTGTTTCGTCATATTACTTCTTCTGTTCTTTAAATTGTTGTTCTACCTTATTACCTGTCTTAAACTTACTGTTCATCAATATAACTATCTATAACTGTTATAATCTTTGTCATTTACTTGGAACTCTAGATGAGTTGTGCTCATTCTAATCCTGACTGGATACATTACAAATATTACAGATGTTTGCCCTGAGGATTATTGCCCTACTTGCTTGGGATCCAGAGATGGTTTAGCTACCTTGGACCCCGACTCTCAGGAGTGATCGGGAGATCAGTTTAGTACACTTGTTTTAGAATTCATGTTTAGAACTTGAATGTAATAAGTTGAGATATTGACCTTGTATTTGAGATTGTTTTGAGATATTATTATTTAGTAGTTTTATTTTACTGTTGTTATTTAGTCTTATTAGTTATAGACTTCTGTGTTATCTTATCGTGCTTAGTCTGTGATTGAGTTTTATTATATCTTTACTTGTCCTTCGTTCGAAGTTGAGATTTATGACAAGTACATTATATATTTGCGTGAGTTGTTTAGATAGTGACCTAGTACAGCGTTCTACCATCGATTCTGTGGCGTAGGCTGGGCGCTGTTACGTACTTGTACCCTACATCGGGTGCGGGTCATGACATTTTATATACAACATAGTTTTATTAATCTGTACTACCTAAATCCTCATAGCCTATTTTCCTTTATGGTGTTACCTAGACATATATACAATAGTTTAACAAAATGGCAGTGTCCACTCACAGACACTCTTTCTCATATCAATACTTATCTGATCTGATATGAGTCAACCTAATGAGTCCCTTTACTGTTATACTCGACTGCCCCCTTCATTTGAGTTGACGGCTATAGGTTAGCTATACTCCTTCTATATTGGCAGGTCTGAAACTCACCTTGGTAAGGACATCATCCTTACCACTGAGCTCTGAACCTGGTTCTAGTATGAGGCCCAAACTTCCTGCCAGTTTGAACAAAAGATGATGCAAGACACTACCGACCTCTCCTCCTATACTCAGGATACCTAGTTAACTTAGTATTCCTAATACCTATGTATAGGTACCCTTTGTCCTTATTAGCTTCTCCATGGCCTTTAGGATTTTTCTAAGGTTTCTTGGTAACCCAGTTAAACATTTGGGTACTCTGATACAGTGCACTCCTAGGTATCTTTCCAGAATTTGAGATGGGAACACCCCTTGCAACAGTCAACTCTGACCCTTGGGTACTACTAATGCGAGGTCCTCTCTTAACCTTACATGTTGCTACTTGGTTGTTTCCTTGTCAAGTCTGATACCAACCACTGCTCCAGTCCATTTGATACCTGGGTTCACATACTTTCTGAAACCCAGGCTCCCAATATCCTGATAGCAGTATTTTACTTGAGTGCTACTAACACACTACTGTCCTATATTCAAGACTTCTTTTGTGCAGTGATACCTTTGTCTACATGGGGTTCTATCTTAATGTCATTTAAACTTAAGTTATAGCCTGATACTCGCCTTGGGTTCCACCTATACATACTCGACCAGGGGTTTTCTACTTTTGTATTCCTAGTACTGGACTTCCCCGTTACCTATATATGTATCCAGATGTATGCCAAGAACAACTTGTCATATGACTTGTCAATTACATCTAAGGATTTTATTATTGGTGTGGCCTAACCCTTCACTCTTACTTTAACTGTTCGAAAAACTTGTCAACAGGCTATGGTCCTATAGGCCTGTTGTTCCCTCCACCTCACCTATGACAAACCTTACATTCCCTGACCTTGTATGCCCTCTCGTATTCGATACTAGGATACTCCAAAACACATGGCAACCCATACACACACTCAGGTACATGACTTTAACCCTGTTGTTATGATACCATATTTACACTCTATCTCCTCTATTGTTTCACACTTGAGACATTCCCAGGCAACTACACTCGAGCCCCTTTAACAAGTAGGTAGTACCTATAGATTCCTGTGCCCTATAGAAGTACATGGAATCCCCTTGTACTATAACTTCTGAACACAATGAATCTTCCCTTTCCCTTTTCTACTGTCAGTATCATAATCCTACGTATCCTTGATACAACAACCCTTGATAGATACACGAGTTGTCTACTTGCAATGATGAGCCATTAATCATAACTTGTTCTATGAAACACAAACATTATTTGCTCCTTAACATTAGGTCATATACTTAGGTTGTATCATATTATGTTGTTGATGACCAGAAATTAGGAAGTGGAAGAATTACCTGCTAGCTTCAATTTCTAAGTTCGATTGACTCCGTGGTCTCCTCTTCGATGGCTCTTGCGGCAGGGAAGAAGTAGGGATTTTTAGGGTTCGAAGAGGGGAAGAACGGATGCCTTATCTGTTGGCCCATTGGTCATATGGTCAACCTGATTTTAATAATTGATCAAACTCTGTCTGGATATACGGGACATCTCGGATTCTTGGACATGATCAAGATTGGCTATCCACTAAATTCAAGACCGAAGATCTGTTTGCCTACTCGAGTCTGTAATTCCTTATGCAATGTATTTTTCATTTTATTTGAGTCTAGGAATATGTTGTACACCGAGTCGTACTGGCAAATATGCTATCCCTTAAATGAGTTCAAAATATTTTTAAAATGACATCTCAAAAAGGTTTACAAAAAGGTTTTCAAAAAGGTTTTCAAAGATCACCAAAAGCTTTTTCAAAACCCTAACTAAACCCTGACTTAACCCTGACAGAACTCGGCCAGAGTTCGGCCAGAGTTCGGTTAGTGGCCGTTGTGATTTTGAATCCTTGGAACTTGGTCCTCCTGTAGTTGCGGATTTGACCGAGATTTGCTCAAAGAGTTCTGTCCGAATTCTGCCCGAATTCTGTCAGAAGTCTGCCTTTGGAACTCCTATAAATAGAGAAGGATTTCGATCATTTCAACTCACTCATTCACTTTCAATCTTCTCTCTATCTAAAGCTTTCAGTCTTCCAAAGAGTTTTCTAGAGCTTTCAATTTCAGATCCCAAGCTAGTTACAATCCTCTAGTCAATTTGCCAGTGCGGTATGGTCTAGAAGTTTCTGAGAGATTGTAATCAGAAGGCTTGATTGAAGAATACCTCTTCACATTTGAAGTTGGACGAGTTCTTCGTATCAAAGCTCGCGTTGTAGAAGTTGCAAGGACTTCGTAAGAAAACTTGCAGTTTTTCCAATAGTGGATTCAACTGGTAGCAAGAGTTCTACCGACTGGATTAGTCCTCAATAGAGGGATACCAGTATACATCGCTATCTTTGCATTTGCTCTCTTAACCCTGTCTTTACATTATTTTAGTTGTGATTAATATTCTGTGATTGTGCTGCTAACATTTTTAATTAGCATTATTCCGCTGCCAACTCTATTCACCCCCCTCTAGAGTATTACGCTTTACTATTTCGTTCCTACAATTGGTATCAGAGCGGGTGTTACAGGTAAAGCAAAGGTAACAGTGCAATTATTTATTCATTTTAATTAACTGTTATATAGATCACAGCACAACACATGGCAACTGTGAAATTCACAAGTGAAGGCCAGGCCACAAACAGACCCCCACTGTTTGATGGTACGAATTATATATATTGGAAAACACGGATGAGTTTCTTCTTGAAATCTCTTGACTTTGATTTATGGTCCATTGTTCTTGATGGCTATCAAAAGCCACCTCGTATAAATGTTGATGGAGTTTTAGTTGAAAAACCCCATAGCAGATATACAGAGGAAGAAAAGAAAAGGGCCAGTCTTGACGCACGTGCCATTAATGCTCTTTTTTGTGCTTTAGATAGAACTGAATTTAACAGGGTGTCTATCTGCACAACGGCTAATAAAGTGTGGAAGCTACTTGAAGTCACACATGAAGGCACAACTCAAGTCAAGGAATCTAAAGTCAGCAGACTTACTCAAGAGTACGAGGCGTTCAAGATGAAGCCCAACGAAACAGTTACACAAATGTTCGAGAGGTTCTTGGATATTTTAAATCCTTTGTCCTCCCTAGGCAAAGATTACTGTAACCATAAAAAGATTTGCAAACTCCTGCGAGCTCTCACCAAGAACTGGATTCCAAAGGCTACTGCAATCATTGAAGGGAACGACCTCACAACTATGTCCCTCGAAGTACTCATGGGTAAGCTACTCACTCATGAACTGGAGCTACAAGATTTTGAAGAGCCTGCACCAAAGAAGAAGACAATCGCTCTCAAGGCTCAGCACAGAAAAGCTGCTGAAGGTGACTCAGACATCAGTGGATCTGACGCTGAAGATCAAGCACTCCTAGCAAAGAAGTTCAAAAGATTCATGAGACATGAGAAGAGAGTCAAAGAGAACAACAGTAACAACTGGTATCAAGAAGATGCTGTCTGCTATGGTTGCAAAAAGAAGGGACACATGAAGAAGGATTGTCCCACAAACTCATCATCAAGCAAGAAGAGCAACAGGTATGAAAAAGGGAACCTGAAGAGATCAACATCACGGAAATATGCCAACACCAGCAAATGGCATGAAAGTGAAGCCAGCGACTCAGAAGACGAACAATCAGAAGACGCTAAAAACGTATGCTTTATGGCATCCGATCAGGTACCTACTGAACCTGTAGTTGATACTTATGATGACTTCACCTTTGAGCAATTAGGAGATGCCTTCAGTGACCTGATGACTGATTACAGGAAACTGTATAGTAAGTATCAGACCGCTAAGAAGGTACTCAAAGAGTACAAAGGTGAAATAGGTAGACTTACCGACCTACTAGCTGAGGTTAGAAATAATATTAATGAGTCTGGTGAGCTTTCTTCAACAAAGCTCTTATTACACGAGACTACCAAGTCATCTGAAGAGAAAGACAAAATTATTGACCAACTCAAGGAAGAACTTTCAATAGAGAAGAAAAGTCTTCAATGTGCACAAATCAGAATAGAATCACTCACTTCTGATTATACTAAGTTGTATGACACTTCCAAAAGATTGGAAATTAGGTTAGAAAAACAGCCTGAGCCTGTTGCTTCCTTCCCTAACACGTGTCACTTACCAAAAAATCAGAACATTCCCAAGCCAAACACTGTCAGACCTAACCATATAAAACCTTTACCCCAAAAGGTTAAGCCCAAACAAGATTATAGGTATGCTTTCTTCTATACTAGAAAACCTAAACCTACCAACCATGCACACCACTCAGCTTTCAACACTCGACATGCACAATGTCATTATTGTGGCCTCATTGGTCATATATCATCTGCATGTAGAATGAGAAAGCTTGTTGATTTAAATATTTATGCTTGGATACCTAAAGCTAACAATTCAGGACCCTACAAGAAATGGGTACCAAAGGTTTCATCTGCAAACTGTTTTGTAGGTGGAACACCCTTCATATGCTAGAAGCAAATGGATCCTCGACAGCGGTTGCTCACGGCATATGACCGGTGACGCTACCCTATTTGCAACACTATCGAAGAAAAAGAAGGAAGGCTATGTCTCCTTCGGTAATAACTTGAAAGGGTATATTATTGGTATTGGTGATGTTGGTAAGTCTCCCTATCCTGTGATTAAGGATGTTTGTCTGATTACCGAGTTGAAACATAACCTACTCAGCATAAGTCACCTAGCTGATCATGATTATGGAATCAACTTTGGCAAAGACAAATGTATTATAGTTGATAGCTCAACTGGTAGTACTATCTTTGAAGGTATCAGGGAAGACAATATATATGTTTTCTATTTGTTAGAAGAAACTAACATTTCAGGTAGATGCTTAATGGCCAAGAGTGATGAGAGTCATCTGTGGCATATGAGACTCGGTCACGCTAATATAGATACAATATCAAGATTATCCACAAAGAAGCTAGTACGCGGTTTATCGGACATTACATTCAAGAAGGATTCGGTATGCAGTCAATGTGAAAGGAACAAAGCTACCAGATCCACATTCAAATTAGTAAACGCAGTATGTACTACTAGACCTCTACAATTGTTTCATATGGACTTATTTGGTCCTAGCAGAGTTGCTAGCCTCGGAGGTAAACTTTATGCTTTCGTAATTGTAGATGATTTCTCTAGATACATGCGGGTATATTTCTTGACACGCAAGAATGATGCATTATCCGAATTTATCGCCTTTTGCAAGAAAGTACAGAAAGAAAAAGGTTACATGATCACTTGCATAAGAAGCGATCATGGAGGCAAATTCGAGAATGCTGATTTTGAGCAATTTTGTGACACACACGGTTTTATACACGAGTTCTTCTGCCCTAGGACTCCACACCAAAATGGAGTTGTGGAACGTAAGAACAGAACTCTAACCGAAATGGCCAGAGTGATGTTAAACCAATTTAGTCTACCCAAATATTTCTGGGCTGAAGCTGTCAATACAGCTTGCTTTGTACTCAATAGAGTTCTAATTCGACCCAAATCGAAGAAGACTCCATTTGAGTTATGGTTTGATAGAATTCCTTCAGTTTCATACTTTAGAATATTTGGCTGTAAATGTTTTATTCTTAATACAAAAGACAATTTGGGAAAATTTGATAAAAAGGCCGATGAAGGTATATTTTTAGGTTATGTGGCCAAAAGCAAAGGATACAGAGTCTTCAACAAACGTACCATGATCATCGAAGAGTCAATCAATGTCACTTTTGATGAATTGAATCAAATGACTATCGATGACAATGACGAAGATACATCTGTACCAAAACACAACTCCAGCTGATTCTCAACCAAGCTCTGTACTAGCTGAACCTCCTAGAGAAGATCCAGGAACCAGCTACCTTCAGAATCTACCGAAAAGGTTGAAATTTATAGCTGATCATCTAAAAGATTTGGTAATTGGTGATATTACCAAAGGAGTAAGTACTCGTATATCCAGTAGAGATATTGTTTCTAGTGTTGCATTTATTTCACAGCTAGAACCCAAAACTATTGATGAAGCATGTAGTGATAGTTTTTGTATAGATGCTATGCAAGAGGAATTAAACCAATTTGAACGGAATCAAGTTTGGAAACTTGTTCCCAGGCCTATTGATCATCCGGTCATTGGCACCCGTTGGGTATTCCGAAATAAACTAAATGAGAATGGTTTAGTGACTCGTAATAAGGCTCGACTCGTAGCTCAAGGATACAATCAAGAAGAAGGTATCGACTACGATGAGACTTATGCCCCAGTTGCGAGATTAGAATCCATTCGCATGTTATGTACATTTGCATGTTTTCATAATTTCAAACTATTTCAAATGGATGTCAAGAGTGCTTTTTTAAATGGTTTTATAAAAAAGAAGTTTTTGTAGCACAACCTCCAGGTTTCACTGATTTCAAAAACCCAGATCATGTTTTCAAGTTGGAAAGCTTTATACGGTTTAAAACAAGCACCTCGTGCTTGGTATGATCGTCTAAGCTCTTTTCTACTTGACAACGGCTTTTCAAAAGGCAAGGTTGACACTACACTGTTTATTAAGTCTTTTAATGGCAAACTTCTTTTAATTCAAATCTATGTTGATGATATTATATTTGGATCTACTGATGAATCTCTGTGTCAAGAATTTTCTAAGTGTATGCAGAATGAGTTTGAGATGAGCATGATGGGAGAGCTGAAATTCTTTCTCGGACTGTAAATCAAACAAACTGATAATAGGACGTTCATAAATCAAGCCAAGTATACAAAAGACCTACTAAAGAAGTTTGATCTGGACAATATCAAACCTATTGGCACTCCAATGGCAACTTCAACAAAGCTTGATTCAGATGAACAAGGCAAGCCAGTCGACATACGTAAGTATCGAGGTATGATTGGTAGTTTACTTTATTTAACTGCTAGTCGTCCAGATATAATGTTTAGTGTTTGCCTGTGTGCACGTTTTCAAGCTAACCCAAAGGAATCACATCTGTCCGCAGTTAAGCGTATCTTTCGATACCTAAAGGGCACTTCTTCTGTTGGCTTGTGGTATCCCAAAACTAAGTCCTTTGACCTTATTGGTTATTCAGATACAGATTTTGCTGGATGCAAAGTTGATAGAAAAAGTACCAGTGGCACTTGTCATTTCTTAGGCAAGGCTTTAGTCTCATGGTTTAGTAAAAAGCAAAATTCTGTAGCCCTATCAACAACAGCAGCTGAGTACATCGCCGCAGGACGTTGTTGTGCTCAGATTTTGTGGATAAAACAAATCCTAGAAGACTATGATTTATTTTACACACATATTCCCATTTTCTGTGATAATACGAGCACTATTAATTTGACTAAGAATCCAGTATGTCACTCTCGTACTAAACATATCGAGATTCGACATCACTTTCTTAGAGATCATCATCAAAATGGAGATATAAACCTTGTGTACATAGATACTGAAAATCAACTAGCTGACATCTTCACTAAACCTCTAGTGGAAGATCGTTTCAATTATTTACGTCAAGAATTAGGAATTTTGGACGTCAATAATATTAATTAATTTTATTTTATGATTATATATCATTACGCAAAAACTGTGTTAGAGACAAGCCAATAAAGAGTCTGTCTGTCACCACAACTACGGTTGAAGCGAAGCGGTACTTAAGAGTTCTCCGGTGAACCTCCGCCAGCTGGGACAGTACTCCTACAGCTAATCTGAGACAGTCGCTGTGTAACGACATTTAATTCATAAAATAATATTAATTATGTTAATTGAAGGCTAAAATAACTAATCTTTGAATTAAATATTTGAAATAAGATAATAAAAAAGAATGGCAAAATCAACTTTATAGAACCCTAGGCGAATTCGGCCAGAGCTCTGACCGAATTCGGCCCGAGTTCGGTTGAGGGTATCAGGCTATATATCCAGAACACGAGAGCCCCCTCTTCTTCATTGCTTCCAAATTTCTTTCAAACAGCAGCAGCAGCCGAACCGAGCACTAAAACCCTAGTTCTTCACCACCCTATTCCTTCCAATCCAAGTGGTGAAATCTTTCCAAAATTTGGAATCGTGCGGAGATCATCGTCCTCTTCGACATACTTTGACCTCGGGAGGTATAACTCCATCTTTCTCCACTTTTCAATTAGTGCAATTTTATTTCAATTTGTACAAATGGCACCCAAATTCAATCCATCTAAGAGGAAGAAGACGACTCCTAGTGAGGAAGGGTCATCTTCGCATCCGCATACGGATTCTCTCTTCTCGCCAGTCCAAACGAGCGACGGTGCGTTCGACGGGTTTTTCTTCCAAACCCTAGACCAAGCCCTACTGTGGTATGGAGACTTCTCCATGAGATCCATATGCACAGGTGCTCCAGTCAAATGGACTGTATTTCCTGACTACCGCCTTTTTTTGAGGCATTAGGGCTACATCTTTTTGTTCAAATATGCTTCCCTATAGCAACTAATGCCATTAGATTATTTTATTGCAATCTCATATTAGACACTTTTGATGTGAGCACTCATGTTGGAGGTATTGATATCAATTTCGATGATAACCTCTTAGCGGAGATCCTTGGTATCCCTAGCGAAGGTGAACCGCTAGTCGATATCACTGAATTTGATTTCCCCGAAGGCTAGACACTCGCAAGTTTCAAAGCGGAACTCTGTGCACCTGATAGAGTACGCTCTGGAAAGTTCAAGGCTAACAACCTGAACTTGTTTAACTATGAATTGCATCGCATCATCTATTCCACTATCCTTCCAAAATCCACTTCAAAGGATGATGTGACTTCTCTTGAGCTGTCCGCCATGTACCACATTCTTAAGGGGATTCCATTTTCTACCCCTAAGACCATGATTCAGATGATGGGTCATTGTCGTGCAAGCGATAAAAATCTCTCTTACGCGATGATTCTCTCACGCATCTTTCAGTGCTTCAATATCGATCTGTCGACTTGTACTCAGGACCCTGAGCCCAAGTTTCTTCAGTTATCTCGTCGTAGCATGACTGCTACAGCTCTACCTACTGCTCCTCCTACTGCACCTCCTCTACCACCTCATCAGTATGCCATGACATTTGAGGGCATACATCAGCATTTATCTGCTTTGCACGTCTCGATGACGGACATGGCTCGCGAGCGTGAGTTCCGCGACGTCACCCGTTATCAGGTGCTTGCAAACTCCTTAGCTGATCTTCGTTTCGCCCAGACTGGTCATTCAGCCGGTTCCATCCCTAGAGATCCAGCTTTCTCTGGTTACCGCTGTGAGGATGAGGCTGCTCATGCCTACTTCCAGCCCGGTAACGCCTATGATTGGTACCGTCCTGACCGTGCTCCACATCATGATTATGTTGGTGAGTTCTATGCTGGCGTCCCTCCACATCCTTCTGGCGCTGGTACCTCTGGAGCTGGTCCTTCAGGACATGCTAGTCGAGCTGCTGATGATGTTGATGATGATGATGATGAGGAGATGTGGCTATCTGATTTTGAGTGATATTTTATTGTACACTTGGAAATGCTCCAACATTCCAAGTTTTTATCAGTACTTTTTGATTATTATCAGCACTTTGTAGTTTGCTTCAGTACTTATTTATTTGCATGGACATGTTTTATTTTGCCTCAGTTTATGGCATTCCAGTTTATTTCATCACTATGTTTCAGTTTCAGTTTATGCTAGCACTATCTCTCTATGTTGCTTCATTCTTTCTAACTGTCTGTGAAATTACATGCCTGTGATGATTTTATACATGCCTGCGATATTTCTCTAGTATTATGCCTTATTTTTATTAGTTTTCTCACTATTTGTTACTTATGCATTTGATTGCGGAGGAGCTTTATCTTTTGTAATTATTTTGCTAAGTGACAAAGGAGGAGAAAATTAAAGATCTAACATTTTTTTTGAGAATACAGGATATGAACAATTCTACTTCTACTTTTTGATATTTTTGAACAAGCTTAATGTTATATCATTCATAGTTTGTCAATTATCAAAATGGGGGAGATTGTTGGCCCATTGGTCATATGGTCAACCTGATTTTAATAATTGATCAAACTCTGTCTGGATATACGGGACATCTCGGATTCTTGGACATGATCAAGATTGGCTATCCACTAAATTCAAGACCGAAGATCTGTTTGCCTACTCGAGTCTGTAATTCCTTATACAATGTATTTTTTATTTTATTTGAGTCTAGGAATATGTTGTACACCGAGTCGTACTGGCAAATAGGCTATCCTTTAAATGAGTTCAAAAGGTTTTTAAAATGACCTCTCAAAAAGATTTACAAAAAGGTTTACAAAAAGGTTTTCAAAAAGGTTTTCAAAGATCACCAAAAGCTTTTTCAAAACCCTAACTAAACCCTGACTTAACCCTGACAGAACTCGGACCGAGTTCGGCCAGAGTTCGGCCAGAGTTTGGTTAGTGGCCGTTGTGATTTTGAATCCTTGGAACTTGGTCCTCCTGCAGTTGCGGATTTGACCGAGATTTGCTCAAAGAGTTCTGTCCGAATTCTGCCCGAATTCTGTCAGAAGTCTGCCTTTGGAACTCCTATAAATAGAGAAGGATTTCGATCATTTTAACTCACTCATTCACTTTCAATCTTCTCTCTATCTAAAGCTTTCAGTCTTCCAAAGAGTTTTCTAGAGCTTTCAATTTCAGATCCCAAGCCAGTTACAATCTTCTAGTCAATTTGCCAGTGCGATACGGTCTTGAAGTTTCTGAGAGATTGTAATCAGAAGGCTTGATTGAAGAATACCTCTTCATATTTGAAGTTGGACGAGTTCTTCGTATCAAAGCTCGCGTTGTAGAAGTTGCAAGGACTTCGTAAGAAAACTTGCGATTTTTTCAATAGTGGATTCAACTGGTAGCAAGAGTTCTACTGACTGGATTAGTCCTCAACAAAGAGATACCAGTATACATCGCTGTCTTTGCGTTTGCTCTCTTAACTCTGTCTTTACATTATTTTAGTTGTGATTAATATTCTGTGATTGTGCTGCTAACATTTTTAATTAGCATTATTCCACTGCCAACTCTATTCACCCCCCCTCTAGAGTATTACGCTTTACTATTTCATTCCTACATCATCCTCTCTATATAACCAAGTTTTGGATTGATCATATGGGAAAAGTAGATAAGGAAAAAGGGTTTGAATTTCTTATGGGTTTATCACAAGGATCAAGAGAATTCAAAATTTGGATTATCCACCCTTCTGTTACAGGGGTCTATTTAAATGTATATAATTCATTTGAATTTAAGCTTCAAATTTACAAATAAGCCCTTGAGTAAAAAGGGTTTACAAAGTCTTCCCTCATTCAAAGATATAAATAAGTCAAATAATTAAGCACTTAAAAATTTAGACTTAAAATGGGAAAAATTGATCCAAGGGTTTACATTCATCAATGTCGCAACCTCCGTAGGATCCAACTTCTTGATGATCTCCTCAATCGATTCTCCTCTTCGATGATCACATCACACCCGTCACACGACTCACGATCATCCTCATCGTCTGATTCTAGATCCGAACATGTTTTTTATCAGATCTAGGCCTTCTGTAAAACCCCTAAATTTTTACTATTTTTTTAATAATTTTCATACCGATTTTTTTGTTTTGTATATTGTACGTCACGTAGTTGCATTATACGTCGCGCATGAAATTTTGTTTTTCGTAATTGCTCGACGAGTGCAAATATGTGCGAGCGTACATATTTTTGAAATTTTTTTTATTTTTTATTTTTATAGTTCCGAAGTAATATAGATAATAATTATTTGTAGCTATCATACCAAAATTTTCAAGTTATGATTTTAATTATGAAAAATCTTTCATTTACACAGTTATAATAATAAATAATTTTTCCTATAAAATGGTATATTAGCAAAGTATATTTATGTAAATATTATTTGGGCATACATATATATATTTCATAATTATTTATTTGTTTATTTTTAAATAATAATATAATTTTTGAAATTACTATTATTATAATTTTTGGAATATATATTTTGAAATTATTGTGGCAAATTAAATCTTTGATTAGATTTTTGGATTTAATTTAAATAGTTTAAATTTAAAGATAGTATTTTTAATTTGAGTTTAGGTTAGCTAGATTTAAATTGGAATTGCATTTGGATTATTTTTTTTATTATTGAATCGATTTAAATTGATTTAAAGTAAGTTGCGAATTATCTATTTTTGGGTTTAAACTACTCCTAATCCTTATCCAACTGGGAATTCCCACATCCTATAAATAGGCAGGTACTCCTCAATAAATTTCTCACATCCACAAATTCTCTACAAACGTGCCGTGCATCGTATCCGTGTTCCCATATCCATAATCTTATTCCATCCTTTACATGTACATTTATTTCTCCGTGTCGACAACTCTGACACGATATATCAAATCCTATACCTAGCCACCGACCGAAACCCCGACACAAATCCTAAAAGCCTAAGCCGACGCCACCACCGTAGTAGCCCCCAGCTTTTCTCTATCCTGACCCACGTTCTTCGCCAGACTCCACCGAGGCCGAGACCCCAACTCAACACCAGCAACCCCCGCCTCGCTGTTTCCCCGACATCCTGGCCGAGCCCCAGATATATCGCCACGTCGACCGCTTCAACTTCCCCAATCCTAGCCCCCTGTTCCGTCCGCCGTCGCACCGTGGTTATCCACCGCCGACACCACTTCGCTGCTGCCAGAGACCCGAACCCACAACACTAGTAACCATCTCACTCCCCGTCGATCACCCCTACCATTACAATCACTGCCGCAATCATAGCATCTCCGGCGACCACCTACGACCATCACCCACGCATCGTCTACCTCGTCTCCTCCTCACAGAGACCACCACCATCTCCACCTTGTCCCGACCACGACAACCACCACAATTACCACCGCCACCGTTCCCACCAAAAGGAAAACCCTAAAATAAATAAAACCCCACCCCTTACTTACCTCCGGTGAGCCCTGCCACCAAACCCGACTTAGCCCCTCCAACCGCGCCGCCACGCGCGCACCCAGATCCACCATAACCGAACTCTAGCAGCGCCTCTCCGCGAGTTGGCCGCGCACCGCCGAGCGCGCCAGATCCGGCCAGGCCGTCCAGCCGTGCTCGTCTCACGCCTCCGGTCCGCGCCGCCCATCTCGGCCGACCTCCCCGAGTGCGTTCTCCTTCCGCCATCGCGACCGCCCCCATCGCCGTGTGGCGCTTACTATCCGCCGCCGCACGTTGCTCCGCCTTCGCTCTGGAGCGAGCTCTCCGCCGCCCTTCGACTCCGACTCTTCCCCGCAGCTCCGATCGCTCTCCGATCGCCCGGTCATCCCTCTCACTCGAGTTTTTTTTCCGGCCCATCATCATCCTTCTCACTTCCCTCTTTCCTCACCAACTCCCATTCACCCTTTTGTTGCTTGCTGAGAAGGAGCAGCAGCTGCTGCTGCTTTAAGTTAGTTATTAATTTTTTGTTAAACACCTATTTATTGATTTCTTGTTATTAGCATTGTTTTATTATGATTATTATTAATATTCTATTTTATTATTATTATTATTATTATTATTATTATTATTATCTTTATTATTATTATTATTATTATTATTATTATTATTATTATTAACTCTATTTTTTTGCGTTACAGTATTAGGAAGTTAATTACCATAGTAGTTAATATTACAATATTTTTATGACAGTACTACATATTTAATTTTGTTGCTTTCTGTGTGTTTTATTACAATATTAGAAAACAATTATGGATATTCTATTATTAATATTTATTAATAGTATCAATATTGGTGATATTGATATTATATTATTATTTTTGAAATTTGGTATATTCGAATATCATATTTTAGCTTGGCCCTACAAATTTGAAAAATCTAGTTTTAAATAAATTTAAGATTTTCAGTTAGTTCTCTAAAGATATTTTTACTAATAAAATATAGTCCTTTTTGACAACATAAAGTTTTTTTGGTCTAAAAGCAATTTTTGATTTTCAACTATTTATCTAAAGATAAATTTTGAGTAATAAAATATAGTTCCAAATTATCATATATATTTTCGAGTATTATATAAAATATTTTCCTAACTGAATTATAGTTTCTAACCTAAAACAATTTTTACTACTCATAAATATTTCGGGATATTAAATTTTAGTTTTCAAGAATTGTAAGTATTTTTCTAAAAGTGGTATATGTATTATTCCCCAAATTCCATCATTACCGATTCTTAACCATCATAATCCAACCCTCTTACGAATCTAGACACCTTTATGTTATTCCTAACTAAATTGACCCTTCTGGACCCAATGGAACTGTCCGTGCCACCATCAGAGGTCACCTTGTATAGTTGCTACTGAAGTCGTAGTCTGTGCCACATTGATCATTGCATTACACCAGGCGTCCTACCAGGAAAGACACCTTGCCATTTGCTGTTTATTTATTTTAGCTCATATTTCATGCATTATTTATTTTCTTTATGCAAATAAACTGTGATACATGGCATAACCTGTTAGAACTAACTGTTCAGTTATTTTTTCTGCTATGTATTATTTTTCTTACACATTAAACCTAGATTTAAGGGAACACCTTGTGTGTTGCATTCATTAGCCTTGACACGTTGTAACACGAAGTGGTGTGTCGCATGTCGAACACGGACATGCGTGACTGGCTGGCCACCGGTACGTATAAGTCGGGCGATAGGAATAATCGCTAATAGAGGTTGCATGCTAGTTTGACTTAGCGGTTATAGAGGTTTTGTGTTATGGATACAACTTAGTAGGCACTGGGCGGGGAGGACAATTCCTTAGCGTATGGGCTTCGATGCACTTTCTCTTTGGTAACCCGTGAGCTCCGTCGGAGACGCGGGTCAGATTACCCATGATTACTGACGGCCACTGACGTTCTGCGAAACGTTATGCTCTTAATGATTGGGCCCCTGGTGCCCCAAGGGGGGCCCATGCCGATCCCATTTAGCCAGGGCCCATGCGTAGGAAGGATTTTTCTTAACTACATTTTACCTAGAACGGTTAGGCACCTTTATCCGTTAGGTATGAGTACCTTTGGTTTGGGTACTTGTATCTGACCGTGGCTTGGAACAATAATTTGTCGCGGATTAGTTCGTTACATCTTGTCCTTGTTTGGTTGTAGGTGTGGCTTACTACTTCGATGAGAAAGTATTGAACCTTGTTGGGGTCCGGATACCATATTGGATTCATAGCATAGAAAGATACGTCACTGTGAATTAGTTTACCATCTCCTGTCCTTGTTTGGTTGGGGGGATGGTAAGCTAGTTCAATATGTGTGTATTGGACCGTATTATAATTCAATTGACTTATTTATTTGAGTAATATTTATTCAGTTTATATGGCATGATATTATGTGTCTTGTTACGTCCCTCTGAGGACCTGGTTATCTCTCCAGGTGTGTGCTATTGTCTTTCGTAGGTGTTCTAGCTTTAGCCGTGATTATCGCTATCTCTTCGAGGATGATTGTACTTGGATCGTCTTCGCTTCGCTCGCCAAATTTATTTCTTTTCTTATGTATTTTTCTTTACTTTTTGGTAGTAGATTTGTCTCCGCCCAACATATTGTATCAAGACAATTCATAGTTGATTATATGATATCTTTTATTCATTTATTTTGTATGTATGAGATTAGTTATGGTTCTACTGCATTTTACAGCTTATGTATTCATACGAGGTTTCCATATATTGGAGTATACTTCGTATGTATACTGCTGGTATATCTACGTTCCTAGTCCTACGTATTTTGGGACTGGGGCGTTACATGTTTTTTTGGTGGCCATGCAGGTCAAGATAAATTGTTTGGTTACTTTACCGTACCAAGCAAGCCTGCAAATAGGATTAGAAGTCTAAGATCTCATCCATATATTTGACCTCTTTCCTCGATCCCTTATTCGAATTACCGTTCGACTCATCAATTGCATCTTGCTTGATTCCTCCTATCATTATTCTTATCTTCCTTTCGTGCTTGCTAGAGATTGACCCTACTAGTTCGATGTCCCAAATACCCTTAGCTTAATTCTTTAAGTTGGGTAGAATACCCCACGACCTGACACACCCTTAACCATTAAGGGAATACAAATAGTATTATCTAGACCATAGAGACTAGAAAAATTTAACCCATTTGGTCAACCAAGCCTTTGTCAATAAAACCGTAGAATGATAGTATAGGAATAAACAAGACTTATGTCCTTATGACTCTTAGACTATTCATATTTGTTTTTATTTCGTCGACCCTCGTGCCTATGTTTTACTATCTAGACTAATGATGCTAATATAGCCTAGTATTTGCAAGCTAATTCCTTATCGAGCTTGATCAAGGCATATGCTATTGAGCGGCCGCTCACTAACATATTGTCTAATCAGAACCAGTGCATGATGGTCTGATCAACCGAGTGCACTTTGGTTCGCCTTTTCAATCTACGTGGAGGTGATGTATTTAAAGTTACCCCTTGTATTCCCATCCACGACTGCCTTGACGATTATTTTGAAATTTATATGGCCGCCTTTGAACCACGTATTCGTAATTGATAATATCGTCATTGAACTCCTTACATCGCTTTCGCCTTCACCTATTTTAGAAGGACGAAGGCGTTGTACTAGAACATCCTCTAGCCTTCCTATCGATTGACCATTATCACTCAATGTTGCTATATCTTCATCCTAAACTACCTGTCCTTTTCTTGACCCTATCATGACCTTCTAATCGCTTAATTTTGGCGTGTACCTAATCACTCTCTTAATCGTGCCCCCAACCTACTCTCAAGAAACCATAACTTTAAGGTCTCTATGTTATTTTCTCTTGTTACCATAATATTTTTTATTGCCCGTTATCTTGTTTTAACCTTAACCCTTACTCATTTTCCTTCTTGCGCTAACCCATGATTATCTACGCCATTATTGAAATCACGATTTCCTAATGCATCTTTTGGTTGAACGTTGTGAATTGATTGTTCCTCACCAATACCCCCTTATGCCTCCTCACCCCCTACTAATTCTTAATTTTGAGGACGAAATTCATTTAAGTTGGGTAGGATGTAAAACCCCCAAATTTATACTATATTTTTTAATAATTTTGATACTGATTTTTTTTTGTTTTGTATATTGTACGTCGCGTAGTTGTATTGTACGTCGCGCATGAAATTTTATTTTTCGTAATTGCTCGACGATTGCAAATACGTGCGAGCGTACATATTTTTTAAAAAATATTTTTTTATTTTTACAGTTTCGAAGTAATATAGATAATAATTATTTGTAGCTATCATACCAAAATTTTCAAGTTATGATTTTAATTATGAAAAATCTTTCATTTACACAGTTATAATAATAAATAATTTTTCCTATAAAATGGTATATTAGAAAAGTATATTTATATAAATATTATTTGGGCATACATATATATTTCATAATTATTTATTAGTTTATTTTTAAATAATAATATAATTTTTGAAATTACTATTATTAGAATTTTTGGAATATATATTTTGAAATTATTGTGGCAAATTAAATATTTGATTAGATTTTCGGATTTAATTTAAATAGTTTAAATTTAAAGATAGTATTTTTAATTTGAGTTTAGATTAGCTAGATTTAAATTGGAATTGCATTTGGATTATTATTTTTTATTATTGAATCGATTTAAATTGATTTAAAGTAAGTTGCGAATTATCTATTTTTGGGTTTAAACTACTCCTAATCCTTATCCAACTGGGAATTTCCACATCCTATAAATAGGCAGGTACTCCTCCATAAATTTCTCACATCCACAAATTCTCTACAAACGTGCCGTGCATCGTGTCCGTGTTCCCACATCCATAATCTTATTCCATCCTTTACATGTACATTTATTTCTCCGTGTCGACAACTCTGACACGATATATCAAATCCTATACCTAGCCACCGACAGAAACCCCGACACAAATCCTAAAAGCCTAAGCCGACGCCACCACCGTAGCAGCCCCCAGCTCCTCTCTATCCCGACCCACGTTCTTCTCCAGACTCCACCGAGGCCGAGACCCCAACTCAACACCAGCAACCCCGCCTCGCTATTTCCCCGACATCCTGGCAGAGCCCCAGATATATCGCCACGTCGACCGCTTCAACTTCCACAATCCTAGCCCCCGGTTCCGTCCGCCGTCGCACCGTGGTTATCCACCACCGACACCACTCCGCTGCGGCCAGAGACCCGAACCCACAACACTAGTAACCATCTCACTCCTCGTCGATCACCTCTACCATTACCATCACCATCGCAATCATAGGATCTCCGGCGACCACCTACAACCATCACCTACGCGTCGTCCACCTTGCCTCCTCCTTACAGAGACCACCACCATATCCACCTTGTCCCGACCACCACAACCCCCACAATTACCACCGCCACCCTTCCCACCAAAAGGAAAAACCCCAAAACAAATAAAACCCCACCCCTTACTTACCTCCGGTGAGCCCTTCCACCAAACCCGACTTAGCCCCTCCAACCGCGCCGCCACGCGCGCACCCAGATCCACCATAACCGAACTCCAGCCGTGCCTCTCCGCGAGTTGGTCGTGCGCCGCCGAGCGTGCCAGATCCGGCCAGGCCGTCTAGCCGCGCTCGCCCCACGCCTCCGGTCCGCACCGCCCATCTCGGCCGACCTCCCCGAGTGCGTTCTCCTTACGCCATCGCGACCGCCCCGTCGCTGTGCGGCGCTCATCATCCGCCGCCGCACGTAGCTTCGCCTCCGCTGTGGAGCGAGCTCTCTGCCGCCCTTCGACTCCGACTCTTCCCCGCAGCTCCGATCGCCCTCCGATCGCCCGGTCATCCCTCTCACTCGAGTTTTTTTTCGGTCCATCATCATCCTTCTCACTTCCCTCTTTCCTCACCAACTCCCATTCACCCTTTTGTTGCTTGCTGAGAAGGAGCAGCAGCTGCTGCTGCTTTAAGTTAGTTATTAATTTTTTTGTTAAACACTTATTTATTGATTTCTTGTTATTAGCATTATTTTATTATTATTATTAATATTATTAATATTCTATTTTATTATTATTATTATCTTTATTATTATTATTATTATTATTATTATTATTATTATTATTATTATTATTATATTATTATTATTAACTCTATTTGTTTTGCGTTACAGTATTAGGAAGTTAATTACCATAGTAGTTAATATTACAATATTTTTATGACAATACTACATATTTAATTTTGTTGCTTTCTGTGTGTTTTATTACAATATTAGAAAAAAATTATGGATATTCTATTATTAATATTTATTAATAGTATCAATATTGGTGATATTGATATTATATTATTATTTTTGAAATTTGGTATATTCGAATATCATATTGGGGCTTGGCCCTACAAATTTGAAAAATCTAGTTTTAAATAAAATTTTCTAGATTTTCAGTTAGTTCTCTAAAGATTTTTTACTAATAAAATATAGTCCTTTTTACCTAGAAACCCTATTTTGACAACATAAAGTTTTTTTTGGTCTAAAAGCAATTTTTTATTTTCAATTATTTATCTAAAGATAAATTTTGAGTAATAAAATGTAGTTCCAAATTATCATATATATTTTCGAGTATTATATAAATTATTTTCCAAACTGAATTATAGTTTCTAACCTAAAACAATTTTTGCTACTTATAAATATTTCGGGATATTAAATTTTAGTTTTCAAGGATTGTAAGTATTTTTCTAAAAGTGGTATATGTATTATTCTCCAAATTCCATCATTACCGATTCTTAACCATCATAATCCTACCCTCTTACGAATCTAGACACCTTTATGTTATTCCTAACTAAATTGACCATTCTGGACCCAATGGAACTGTCCGTGCCACCATCAGAGGTCACCTTGTATATTTGCTACCGAAGTTGCAGTTTGTGCCAGATTGATCATTGCAGTACACCAGACGTCCTACCAGACAAGACACCTTGCCATTTGCTGTTTATTTATTTTAGCTCATATTTTATGCATTTTTTTATGCAAATAAACGGTGATACATGGCATAACCTGTTAGAACTAACTGTTCAGTTATATTTTCTGCTATGTATTATTTTTCTTACACATTAAACCTAGATTTAAGGGACCACCTTGTGTGTTGCATTCATTGGCCTTGACACGTTGTAACACGAAGTGGTGTGTCGCATGTCGAACACGGACATGCGTGACTGGCTGGCCACCGGTGCGTATAAGCCGTGCGATAAGAATAACCGCTAATAGAGGTTGCATGCTAGTTTGACTTAGCGGTTATAGAGGTTTTGTGTTGTGGACACAACATAGTAGGCATTGGGCGGGGAGGACAATTCCTTAGCGTATGGGCTTCGATGAAATTTCCCTTTTGTAACCCATGAGCTCCGTCGGAGACGCGGGTCAGATTACCCATGATTACTGACGGCCACTGACGTTCTGCGAAACGTTATGCTCTTAATGATTCGGCCTCTGGTGCCCCAAGGGGGGCCCATGCCGATCCCATTTAGCCAGGGCCCATGTGTAGGAAGGATTGTTCTTAACTACATTTCACCTAGAACGGTTAGGCACCTTTATCCGTTAGGTATGAGTACTTTTGGTTTGAGTACTTGTATCTGACTATGGCTTGGAACAATAACTTATCGCGGATTAGTTCGTCACATCTTGTGAAATCCGCAATTTTCTAGTAATTAATTTTAATTGTGTGTTTTTAAATTAATATTAGTATTATTAATTAATCAGTTAAGTGTAAAAATTCTTTTCAAAATAATTGAAACTTGGAATTTTAATTGTCAGCCAAACCCGAACCCAATTGGAACCATAAAACATTTTTAGAGTTGTAAAATGTTAAATTATAATTTTTCTAAAAAAGAAATTATATTAGTTGTCATTTTTAGTCATTTGTTAGAAACCCAAATCATTTGGCCCAAAACCCAAGTCTATGAATATTTGGACCATTGGATTTAAACCCATTTAAAGCCTTAGCTTTCTAATATACATACCCATAAACCATTTTTCAACCCATTAAGTTTATGTTAGCCCATTACTTAGCAACTTGGACCCATAGCCCCTAGGCCCAAACTAAATGGTTTCAACCCTTTAACCCATTAAGCTAAAACCATTCATTATAACATTAGAGTTGAGAGAGAGAGAGAGAGAGAGAGAGAGTTTATAACTCTCATTCTCATTCATTTTATTCTTTCTGTTGGGTTCTCAACTGATGAGAACCGAAGCCTCTCGGTTGGCCGACCCCCTACCTCCCGTAACCTTCGGAAACCGGCGACTTTTCCTCTCCCGGCCGTTCACTCCTTCGGATCCGGTAACCCTTTTTTCCTAACTCTATTTAAACCCTTCTTCTCCATCTCCATCACCATTCCAAACTTTTCTCCCCAAACTCTCCCGAGGTCCCGTGTTTCAGGAGTCTTCTGACCACCGGCCTCCACCCGATCTGACCGCCGCCACTCTCCCGAGGCTGACGTCTCACCGGCGACCAGCCCTAGCCGCCGACAGCCCCGATCTATATGCGCAGCCCGTCCTGAGTGGCCCGTACCAGCGTGTGCTCTTCGACGTTGTCCGATCCCGTGTTCGGTTCTGTTTCTGCGGATTCGCGTGTTCCGAGTCCGAGGCAACCCTTCGGATTCCGTCGAATTGGATAAAATTCTGGATAGTCATAGTAGTTCGTCCCGTAGGTGTCTATGATGATAATTTGGTCCACGAATTTCTTCGAAAATTCGGTTTTCGGTTACGTGTTTGGTTCCGAAAATTTTCGGAACCATTATTGGATTTTATTCTGTGGATTTTACATAGTTCTGTTTGTTTTGGGTTTTTTCTGAGAAACTTTCAAAAAAGTTTATGGTGGTTGGAATTATTTTAACATTCCGAATTCTTATCGAAAATGTTCTGGAGTAGTTTTTGGGAGTTCCGAATTGGTTTCGTGTTTTTCGAATTAATATTGAGAATGATTTTATGAATATTGTTTATATATATATAAATTGGGATAATTGCAGGAATATTGGCACACTTTCCCAGTTTTTCGGTTGACCGAAAATAGAGGAAATGCTGCCGAATTTTTCTATAAAATCTAATTATTATTTTAGAAATGATTTTCGAAATAAAAAAATATATATTATTTTGGATTTATTGGGCGACGACCGTATTGGTCAATGGGCCCTGGCTAAGTGCAAACGAAACCGGTTTCGCCCGGACGTTGAGACATTAGCCTATATGACGATTGGACCAATATCTGAGACTCATTAATAAAGTTATTTTATTTTAAGTAATTATTTTATTTTGTAATTTAAATTATAGGATAATTTTTAGGACTAACCAACCTTTTATTCCTATTTAAATTTATATAATTGGCCTGTAAGAGCATAAGCCCATTTGTTTTTCCTTCTGTGAGAAAGTGTAATAGCTTAGGTTTTATTTTGTTTTCTTTTATTTTTTGGGTGATTTTTTGATCATGAGAACGTAGTATAAAATGATAATTATTTATTGTATTAAAAAAAAAATAAATGTTTTATCATTTAGCAGTTAAGTTGTAAATTTAAAATAGAAATTCATGTATTTCTCATTAAAAAGGAAAATCTTAGTTTTATATTTATATAATTATAAAATACCGAGTTTTTTTTCCAAATAAACCAATAAATACAATTTTTCTCGAAATTAAATATAAATTGATGTTTCTTAATTGCAACGCACTAATAATCGCGTTTTGGTTGTGTTAGCTAAATAAAGACTAAAATTGACTATGACACAACTAGAGATTGCAACTAGTGTAGTAACATTGACGACTTTGGTTTTCTGAGACAAGTTTCCCGAATATAGGATTTCAAGGAAGAACCTGATTTTCCATCCCGACGTATCGACCCGTCCAGTCCAATCAATTTGAGGCAAGTACATTTTGTGGTAGATTATAATTATTTAATAATTATTTTAATGCAAGTTTAAACCACGATACAACACGGAACTCTCTTTGAGAGCATTGACTGTAACTACTGTAACTATTGGGGACTGGGGGAGTAGTGTAGTGGATATGACCACATCCAATTAGTATAACTGAATGTATTAGCTTACCCCTCATAAACACGGGGATAAGCCATACCATATCACTAGGATATTACTGTAACAAACCCAATCCGGTCATATTTATTGCCTATTCATATCACACTGATTTAACTGCTGGAAAATTATTTATATACATATTGTTTAAAAATGCATAAATCCATTATTATTTCAATTGTTAAAATATCATAAATTGTACTTTGCTCCCTCCTGACTAGAGACTATATTTTTAGGTCCTATTGAGGATGCAGAGCTACTGATTAGTAGCTACTATGACCCTGAGCTATACCATGCTGTGCTTCCTGAGGATGGCGTACTTGATGATGATGTTGCTTCTCTTTAGATGCTATTTTCTAGTTTGATAGTTTTGTCTAAAAACAATGTTATTTCAGTTGGTGGTTTTATGTACTGAACAAGTTTTAATTTATCAAATAATAAAGATTGTGGCAAATTAGATTGAGTTGTTGATTACCTGCATATGGAAGATACAGCTTACTGCCGCCGTCTCATCAACGGTGCAGGCTGGGCATGATCCGATTCGACCCAAGCAATTGGGACCGGGTCGTGACATGTTTTTAGTGGTGGCCCATGCAGGTCATATCAACAACTTAGAAAAACCTATCTAGAGATAATTAGAACACTAGAACATTGATTTGTCATAATAATAGGTCTGAATTATATATGTAAATATTTTTGTTTGATTATAGATTGGTAGGTTACCTTGCTTATGTTCATATTCTAAACCTTCCAGAGAATGGCCACTGACAAGACCAATCTTGCTGGTTATGAGGTGTCATCCCCCGATCATACCCCACCTCCTCAACCAAGTTCGGGTCTTACACCCCATCCGCTGACCGACCGTTCTTATAATGTACCCCGTGGGATGTATGCTGTTACAACGGTAGATCCATCATCTTTCCAGACGGAGATGCAGCCCCCTACAGTATTGCCCACTCCAGCTGCCCCACCGGTACCTGTGGACCCCACTGACCTCGTAGGCCTACTACGAGGAGTGCTAGAAGCCCAGAGAGGTCAAACGAAAGCTCATCAGGAGCAAACCGCGATTATGAGGGAAAAGCATGGAGAATGCTCATAACGTGGCTATGGCTGCTCTGGGGAGAGGAGAAGCAGCTCAACTTGAACCAAGGCCTGCCAAGGTAAACCTAAATCTTAAGGGATTAATTTATGTAACATTAAGGCCATGTAAATTAATGAGGATCATATTTCCAAGGTGGGCGATATTGAGAGTTTCAAGAAGCAGAACCCTCGACCTTTCAAGGGAACCGAGGGAATCGTCTATGCCGATGAATGGCTCGATAGCATGGAGCGTCTCCTAAGCGTCGCTCGACTTCCGGAAGAGCTCAAGGCTGAAGCAGTGGGACTCCAACTACAAGGTGTAGCAAGCACCTGGTATGGGAATGAACCCCAACTCCAGGACAAGCAGTTTGACTGGGACACCTTCAAGAGGTTGTTCCAGAGGAAGTTCTTTCCAACTTCAGAGTTGCGGAAGATGGAGAGGCAATTTCAGAACCTGAAGCAAGGAAATATGACTGTTGGAGAATATATGAAAGAATTCGATCAACTCAGCTGTTTTGCCAAGAACCTGGTGGCTGACCCTGATGATCGTGTTGAAAGGTTTAGACATGGGCTGAGAGAGGAGATCCGTACCCATGTGATCTCAGGCGGTGCTAAGACCTATGAAAAGATCCTGGAGCGAGCTCAAGATATAGAGAAGAGCCAACCCGCTCGCTCAAAGAAGAATTATCCTGGAACTAACAACTTCCAGGGTAATCAGAAGAAGCCTAACAACAAGAACAACAACAATCGGCCTTCTTACCACCAGCAACAGCAGGCGAGGAACAATAATAAAGCCCCTCAGAGGCAGATCCCTGTCTGCGACTATTGCAAAAGGCCAGGACATCAAGCAAATATCTACAGAAAGAGACTAGGACATTGCCTAGTCTGTGGGTCTTCCACCCACCAAGTGAAAGACTGCCCCTCGGCGGCCCACCGGACTGGAGCAACTCAACAGAAAGGTCCTGTGCCCACTCAGCAACAACAATTTGGGCAGCATCAACAGAAGACTGGAAGAGCTTTTACCATAGCAGCAGATGAGACAGAGCCGGAGCAGGAACCAACTGCGGATGTTATAACAGGTTCTATTTATGTGCATTCATACCCTGCCTTAGCTTTATTTGATTCACGTGCATGACACAGTTTCATAGCAACAAAATTCATCTCTGCACACCATATAGTTACGGGCTTTAGCAAGAAGATATGTAGAGTCATGACCGGTGGAGGACCCCTACCCATTACTGAGACCTGTAACTGCCCTATCACCATATCAGGCCACCAGTTCATAGCACCTTTGCTTGTGATACCCTTACCCAACTATGATGTAGTCCTAGGGATGGAAGTAAGCAGCATGCGCTGATAGACTGTCACAGAGGATGTGTAGTCTTCAGTCCACCTGGAGAGCCGGAGTTTGAAATCTCTCGAACTCCGGAGGATATGGAGTGTGTTACCTATACCTCTATCACAGAAGAACTCGGACCTCCCCATCCTATCATAACAGAATTTATGGATGTCTTCCCTGATAGTCTTCCCAGGTTACCCCCAGACCGAGATATAGAGTTCACCATTGACCTAGTCCCCGGTTCTTCCCCTATTTCTAAGGGATGCTACAGAGTCAATCCAAAGGAGGCCAAGGAGATGAAGGATCAGATCAATGAACTGAAGGCTTTAGGATTTATCCGAGACAGAGCTTCACCCTGGGGAGCACCTGTCTTATTTGTACCCAAGAAGGATAGAACTGTAAGGATGTGCATCGACTACCGGGTACTGAACAATATCACCTTCAAGAACAAGTACCCTCTGCCCCGGATCGATGACCTGTTTGATCAACTCAGTGGAGCCAAGGTGTTTTCAAAGATAGACCTCAGATCTGGTTACCATCAGATCAAGGTCAGGAAGGAGGACATTCCTAAGACGGCGTTCAACACCAAGTATGGGCAGTTTGAATTCTTGGTTATGCCATTTGGACTGACGAATGCTCCTGCTGTATTCATGAACCTTATGAACAAGGTTTTCCATGAATACCTAGATCAGATTGTCGTTGTCTTCATCGATGACATTCTGATCTATTCGAAGACTGAAGAGGAGCATGAGGAGCACCTCAGGAAAGTTCTGGGAACTTTGAGGAAAGAGAAGTTATATGGTAAGCTATCCAAATGTGAATTCTTTCTAGACAAGGTGGATTTTCTTGGCCATGTTGTCACAGGAGATGGAATTTTGATGGACCCTAAGAAGATAGCTGCTGTTGAGAAGTGGTCTACCCCAAGCTCAGTTGCTGAAATCAGAAGTTTTTTGGGCTTGGCTGGCTACTACCGGAAGTTTGTGAAGGATTTTGCCAAGATTGCTGAACCGATGACAAAGCTCACTCGGAAGAATGAAGAGTTTATCTGGACAGAAGCTTGCCAGGCATCGTTTGAGGAACTGAAGAAGAGACTTACAACAGCACCGTTGCGCTACCCGCAGGTACCGGCGGTTTCTCAATCTACAGCGATGCCTCTGGAAAAGGACTGGGTTGCGTTCTTCAACAACATGGGAAAGTGATTGCTTACGCATCTAGACAATTACGGACTCATGAGAAGAATTATCCCATACATGACCTGGAGCTTGCTGCAGTCATCTTTGCATTGAAGCTATGGAAGCATTATCTCTATGGAGAGAGAGTGGAAATATATACAGACCACAAAAGTCTGAAATATGTTTTCACTCAGAAGGAACTGAACATGAGACAAAGAAGATGGCTGGAGCTGATGAAGGATTTTGACATCGACCTGCAGTACCATCCAGGTAAGGCTAATATGGTTGCAGATGCACTTAGTCGATACCCAGTGTCGATGTTCTTGACTAAGAAGCGGCACTTGTTGGAGGACATGGAGAAGCTTAGTCTAGAGATTGTACTGCCTGAGGAAAAGATGAATGAACTGGGGCTAGAAGCTATTGTACCTGGAGCTGACTCAACCATGATGCAGTTGCAATTGCGTTCAAGTTTGATGGACAAAATCAAGAAGACACAATTCCAAGACGAGACGCTTTGTAAACTCAGAGATGAAGTGCTGGCAGGAACACTTGAAGGTTTCTCTATCGCCAGTGACAGAGCATTAAAGAATGGTACGAGGCTGTATGTACCATCTGGCGAACTGAGGAATGAGCTGATGCAAGAAGCGCACCAATCGTAGCATTCCATACATCCTGGAGCTAATAAGATGTATCGGGATATGCGTACCATTATTTGGTGGTATAGAATGAAGAAGGATGTATCCAGATTTGTGGCTAGATGCTTGATTTGTCAACAAGTAAAGGCTAGCAGACAGAGACCCACAGGACTTCTACAGCCGCTGGACATTCCAGAGTAGAAGTGGAAGCATATAACAATGGACTTTGTGTCAGGATTGCCTCGATCCCAAGGAGGGAAGGACGCTACTTGGGTTATTGTGGACCGACTGACGAAGTCAGCTCACTTTATCCCCTTCAAGGTTGGTTTATCCACCGAGAAGTTGGCAGCACTGTACATGCGACACATCTATCGGATTCATGGAGTACCGGTAAGTATTGTATCTGACCGAGATACTAGATTTATCTCATATTTTTGGAAGAGTTTGCATGACAGCTTGGGAACAAAACTGAAGTTCAGTACCGCCTATCATCCCCAAACTGACGGACGATCGGAGAGGACCATCCAAACGCTAGAAGATATGCTGAGATCTTGCGTCTTAGAATTTGGAGGGTCTTGGGAAGATCATTTGCACATGGTAGAGTTCTCTTACAACAACAGCTACCAAGCTAGCATTGGTATGACACCATTTGAAGCTCTTTATGGACGTCGTTGCCGCACTCCACTTGCATGGGATGCCATAGGAGAAAGAGTACTGCTGGGACCAAAGATGGTGACTGACGCAGCAGAGAAGGTGAAGGTGATTAGAGACAAGCTCAGGATTGCCCAAGACATACAAAAGCATTGGGCAGATAGCAGTCGTCGACCACTGGAATTCGAAGAAGGTGATAGTATTTTTGTGAAGATTTCTCCTACCAGAGGAACGATCAGATTTGGCAGAGCTGGGAAGCTGAGTCCCAGATACATCGGACCATTTGAAGTTTTGAGTCGAATTGGTGAAGTAGCATACCGATTAGCTCTACGAGCTAATCGTGAGGATGTGCACAACGTTTTTCACGTTTCACAGCTCAAACGCTACATCCAGGTTCCGAGTCACATTCTGGACCATTCGGAGCTCGAGGTTGGACCAAGCCTCACAGTGCCAGAGAAGCCGGTGGCAATTTTGGACAGAGGCGAGAAAAGGACCAGGACTTCGGTGACTCCCATAGTTAGAGTTATGTGGAGGTACGATTCCCCAGACGAGTGTACCTGGGAGCGAGAAGATGAGATGCGGGAGCAGTACCCGTACTTGTTTGAGACCTGAGGTAATTCCTAACCCTATCCCTTAATTTCGAGGACAAAATTTCTTAAGGAGGAAAGGTTGTGAAACCCGCAATTTTCTAGTAATTAATTTTAATTGTGTGTTGTTAAATTAATATTAGTATTATTAATTAATCAGTTAAGTGTAAAAATTCTTTTCAAAATAATTGAAACTTAGAATTTTGATTGTCAGCCAAACCCGAACCCAATTGGAACCATAAAATATTTTTAAAGTTGTAAAATGTTAAATTATAATTTTTCTAAAAAGAAATTATATTAGTTGTCATTTTTAGCCATTTGTTAGAAACCTAAATTATTTGGCCCAAAACCTAAGTCTATGAATATTTGGCCCATTGGATTTAAACCCATTTAAAGCCTTAGATTTCTAATATACATACCCATAAACCATTTTTCAACCAATTAAGTTTATGTTAGCCCATTACTTAGCAACTTGGACCCATAGCCCCTAGGCCAAAACAAAATGGTTTTAACCCTTTAACCCATTAAGCTAAAACCATTCATTATAACATTAGAGTTGAGAGAGAGAGAGAGAGAGAGAGAGAGAGAGAGTTTATAACTCTCATTCTCATTCATTTTATTCTTTCTGTTGGGTTCTCAACTGATGAGAACCGAAGCCTCTCGGTTGGCTGACCCCCTACCTCCTGTAACCTTCGGAAATCGGCAACTTTTCCTCTCCCGGCCGTTCACTCCTTCGGATCCGGTAACCCTTTTTTTCCTAACTCTATTTAAACCCTTCTTCTCCATTCTCCATCACCATTCCAAACTTTTCTCCCCAAACTCTTCCGAGGTCCCGAGTTTCAGGAGTCTTATGATCGCCGGCCTCCACCTGATCTGACCGTCGCCACTCTTTCGAGGCCGACGTCTCATCGGCGACCAGCCCCAGCCGCCGGCAGCCCCGATCCATGTGCGCAGCCCATCCCGAGTGGCCAGTACCAGCGTGTGCTCTTTGACGTTGTTCGATCCCGTGTTCGGTTCTATTTCTGCAGATTCGCGTGTTTCGAGTTCGAGGCATCCCTTCGGATTCCGTCAAATTGGGTAAAATTCTGGATAGTCATAGTAGTTCGTCCCCGTAGGTGTCTATGATGATAATTTGGTCCACGAATTTCTTCAAAAATTTGATTTTCGGTTACATGTTTGGTTCCGAGAATTTTTGGAACCATTGTTGGATTTTATTCTGTGGATTTTACATAGTTCTGTTTATTTTGGGTTTTTTTCCGAGAAACTTTCGGAAAAGTTTCTGGTGGTTGGAATTAGTTTAACATTCCAAATTCTTATCGAAAATGTTCTGGAGTGGTTTTCGGGAGTTCCGAATTGGTTTCGGGTTTTCCGAATTAATATTAAGAATGATTTTATGAATATTGTTTATATATATATATATAAATTGGGATAATTGCAGGAATATTGGCACACTTTCCCAGTTTTTGGGTTGACCGAAAATAGAGGAAGTGCTGCCGGATTTTTCTATAAAATCAAATTATGATTTTAGAAATGATTTTCGAAATAAAAAAAATATATATATTATTTTGGATTTATTTGGTGACGACCGTATTGGTCAATGGGCCCTGGCTAAGTGCAAACGAAACTGGTTTCGCCCGGACGTTGAGGCATTAGCCTATATGACGATTGGACCAATATCTGAGACTCATTAATAAAGTTATTTTATTTTAAATAATTATTTTATTTTGTAAATTAAATTGTAGGATAATTTTCAGGACTAACCAAACTTTTATTATTATTTAAATTTATGTAATTGGCTTGTAAGAGCATAAGCCTATTTGTTTTTCCTGCTGTGAGAAAGTGTAATAGCTTAGGTTTTATTTTATTTTCTGGGTGATTTTTTGATCATGAGAACGTAGTATAAAATGATAATTATTTATTGTATTTTAAAAAGAAAATAATAATAAATGTTTTATCACTTAGCAGTTAAGTTGTAAATTTAAAATAGAAATTCATGTATTTCTCATTAAAAAGGAAAATCTTAGTTTTATATTTATATAATTATAAAATACCGAGTTTTTTTTTTCCAAATAAACCAATAAATACAATTTTTCTCGAAATTAAATATAAATTGATGTTTCTTAATTGCAACGTACTAATAATCGCATTTTAGTTGTGTTAGCTAAATAAAGACTAAAATTGACTAGGACACAACTAGAGATTGCAACTAGTATAGTAACATTGGCGACTTTGATTTTCTGAGACAAGTTTCCCGAAAGTAGGATTTCAAGAAAGAACCTGATTTCCCATCCCGACGTATCGACCCGTCCAGTCCAATCAATTTGAGGCAAGTACATTTTGTGGTAGATTATAATTATTTAATAATTATTTTAATGCAAGTTTAAACCACGATACAACACGGAACTCTCTTTGAGAGCATTGATTGTAACTACAGTAACTATTGGGGACTGGGGGAGTAGTGTAGTGGATATGACCACATCCAATTAGTATAACTGAATGTATTAGCTTATCCCTCATAAACACGGGGATAAGAGATACCATATCATTAGGATATTACTGTAACAAACCCAATCCGGTCATATTCATTGCCTATTCATATCACACTGATTTAACTGCTGGAAAACTATTTATATACAAATTGTTTAAAAATGCATAAATCTATTATTATTTCAATTGTTAAAATATCATGAATTGTACTTTGCTCCCTCCTGACTGGAGACTATATTTTTAGGTCCTATTGAGGATGCAGAGCTACTGATTAGTAGCTACTATGACCCTGAGCTATACCCTGCTGTGCTTCCTGAGGATAGCGCACTTGATGATGATGTTGCTTCTCTTTAGATGCTATTTTCCAGTTTGATAGTTTTGTCTAAAAACAATGTTATTCCAGTTGGTGGTTTTATGTATTGAACAAGTTTTAATTTATCGAATAATAAAGATTATGGCAAATTAGATTGAGTTGTTGATTACCTGCATATGGAAGATACAGCTTACTGACGCCGTCTCATCAGCGGTGCAGGCTGGGCATGATCCGATTCGACCCAAGCAATTGGGACCGGGTCGTGATACATCTTGTCCTTGTTTGGTTGTAGGTGTGGCTTACTACTTCGATGAGAAGGTGTTGAACCTTGTTGGGGTCCGGATACCATATTGGATTCATTGCATGGAAAGATACGTCACCGTGAATTAGTTTACCATATCCTGTCCTTGTTTGGTTGGGGGGATGGTAAGTTAGTTCAATAGGTGTGTATTGGTCCGTGTTATAATTCAATTGACTTATTTATTTGAGCAATATTTATTCAGTTTATATGGCATGATATTATGTGTCTTGTTACGTCCCTCTGAGGACTTGGTTATCTCTCCAGGTGTGTGCTATTGTCTTTCACAGGTGTTCTAGCTTTAGCTGTAATTATCGCTATCTCTTCGAGGATTATTGCACTTGGATCGTCTTTGCTTCGCTCGCCAAATTCATTTCTTTTCTTATGTATTTTTCTTTACTTGTTGGTAGTAGGTTTGTCTCCGCCCAACATATTGTATCAAGAAAATTCATAGTTGATTTATGATATCTTTTATTCATTTATTTTGTGTGGATGAGATTAGTTATTGTTCTACTGCATTTTACAGCTTATGTATTTATACGAGATTTCCATATATTGGAGTATACTTCGTATGTATATAGCTGGCATGTCTACGTTCCTAGTATTACATATTTTGGGACTGGGGCGTTACACCTTCGGTGTCAACTTTAGGAACGATCCGAACAGCGGTGACGTAAGTGTCGTTGCGTGCGTTAGTATCGGCAACAGTCGCAGGAGCCATGCACGCCGTGGGGGAGGGGGCGCTTGGTGTGCATGCAACAACACCGTATCAGCAGTAGCCACGGGACACGTGGGGGCCATGGGGGCTCTGGCCGCGCGCGCATGGGCTCTGGGTGCATGTGGGAAAGTGGGGTAGCGGCTAAGGTTAGGGTTTGGTAGGAAGAGCGGAGGGGTGGGTCGGCTGGTGGCGGCTAGGGTTAGGGTTTGTGGAAACTTGTCTCTAGTACCATGTTGTAATTGATTGATGATTTTATTAATAGTCCTCTTGGCTTTATATAGCCTTACAGTCAAAATTACAATCATGGAATATCCTGTGGCATATTCTGACATACGAAATATGTCCGCAGAATATTTCAATATCCTTTATGCTAATACAATCTACTAAATATGACATACTAAATATTCCAATCGAGTTCGATATATGTGTTTGTGTGTGTGTGTGTGTGTGTGTGTGTGTGTGTGTGTGTGTGTGTGTGTGTGTGTGTGAATTGAAAAATTATGATTATAAAGTAGAAAGTAATCTGAAAATTGGATATATTTAGAAAATAGGAAATTATTTTACCAACGGAGGAGGTCGAAGACGAGGGTGAAAGGGCTCGGCTTGTCGTCTGAGAAGGAGGAGGCAGCGGGGACCCAATTTGGGCGCACAAAGCTCATTGGAGAAGAAAGGGAAGAGAAGGCGGCTCATGCACACGGGGAGGAATGGTTCGGTGAGGAAGGGTTTCAGGGGCGAAGAGGGGGTGGGGAAGGAGGGGGCTTATAGTAGAGAAGGGAGGGGGTCGGGGGACTGGGTGGGGAATATTTTGGCACTGAAAAACTGAAATGAGGGTAGAAAGTCTCAGTTGCTAATTTTATATTTTGTTAGCGACGAAAATAGTTCGTCGCTAGCTACATTTTGACATCTTAGCGATGGACTAGTGATAAAAATATGGAGTTGTGTTTCATATTCACATTTACATTGCCATTCAGTCGCATGTTAGTCGTTATGCAACGACGGTTCTTATTCCGTCGCTAGTGTCAGTCACTATTTTATTGTATTTTTACAGTATTTTCTTCTATGCGGAACAAGAAGTAACATACACAATTAGGATTTATATATATTTTTGTCTATACATAAATGTATAATATTAAATTTACATCTATATATGCCATCAATCCGTCCATGCATCAAATATGTTAGGTCTGCAAAAGAATCATCGTTAGTATGGAGCCTATCTATATGACGATCATCGGTGCTCTCTGCACCAGAAAGGACTATATGATATTATGATGTGCCTATTCAGACCAGGTATCTAGCATCATGAAGGTCTCGTAATACCTAGTGGTTGGCTGCAGATTCCATATAAATTCTCTTAGGCCGATACGATCTCGATGTCCCGGATACTGTTCGAGAAAAGCCAAACCTTATTCATAAGTGTTACATGACCATGCAAATATGTATTGCTTGTAGATAGAAACATAATATTCATGATATTTGTTATATTCTCATTTCTTGATCCCCATGCTTGTAACACATACCCTCATCTCAGGGTTATCATACTGGCGACCCATTGGTCCAAAATTCTAATTGTATATCCATTGGTATTGAACCACTTCCACCATTCTTCCTCCATGAAAGCTCCAAGTACAACAATACAAAACACTCATTTGAGGGCCAACTACCCCATCATCATCCATAAATGCACAACAATTTACCAAGTCCAACATTTCATCTCATAACAATAATACAATGGATTTCTTTTACCTCTTTTTTATTAAGATATTATCGATATGTTTCATAGGAAAACAAAAAGATTTCTTTTTATTATGGTGTGAAGATGAAGGAAAGAATGACCAATACCACTCTCCATTTGACGACTTGCCTTTTTTTTTCGATCATGCAGATATCGAACGATTTCTTGATGTGATACACGATGTTCTTAATTGGTTTAGCTATATAAGTGATCCATGCTCAATGAACCATCCAATTTGATCTAATTAAATAAGTCTGCATCACCATTCAAATCTTGAATTTCTCGTACCGTTCAAATCCAACCAGTCTATTCAAGCCAACCCACCAACACAATATCATCAAGTGGAGCAACCAATTATACTAACGATGTAAGGTGGCCATCTGACGAGGCTAAGCCTATGACCAGGCTCGTTCGCTAGTGTCATGATTCGCACCTTGTTTAGGGGCACGAGCACGTGGGTACGTCCAGCCTACGCCGCAGTATCGACGATAGAACGCTGTATAGGTCGTCTATAAAATCTAACATCAACAATATATTTTTTTTTTCAACAATATATATATATACCTGTCATCTCCGTACGGAGGAATATATATATAACTCAATCACATGAATCTAAGGAAGATACGCACGAAAATATAAAGATAGGATGGAAATGGGAAAGCGAAAATAGATGCAAGTCACAATGTCCAACCAGAGATAGAGAGTATCACAATATACATATCCCAAAAATAATAATATACTACAAGCCAAAATGATAAGCTGGAACACAGTCCAATCAAACCTACTAGACTAGATCCCTACCGGTGGTGCGTCCTCTAAAGACACCGGCTCCACTAAATCCAAGTGGTAATCTGCGTCTATGCCAAACCAGTAGAAGGTCGGGCAGTCTGTATCTGAATCCTCTAAAAAATACAACAAAGTTATCCTGTCAGGATATGAGCAATTACAAATGCTAACATCAGTTCTATATGAATTGATAAATTCTATAAGAGACAGTTATAATAAAATACAAGATGAAATATCAAGACTGAAATATAAACAGGATATGTAAATCTGGATATCATGTCAGGGTATAAAATACTGGAATATAGAGCAGTACAGTAATAACTGATGTATAATGTAAACATAAACGGTGCCTTGAGATATTAGTGCGCTATGTGATCGGCTTGGGTCCGGATCAGGCTGTTCTATTTGATCGGCTATGAACAAAAAATACGAGAACACTGGATCAGGCCGGCCACAACGGAAAGCTATGAATAATTAGTATCAGGTCAGGCTTTACCCTACGTGAGGCGAGGGTAAAGCTATGAACAAGTAATATGAATACATGAGGGGTATTGATCACATAACCACTAATAACTCCCCATCCCCGAATAGTATAATGGATCCGGACATGACACGTCATGACACAGGATTCAAAAGCAGGAGGCCAGCCCACTCCCAAATTGGTGTCTATAAAAGTACAGGAAACAAGATCGACAATGTACCAATATACCAAGAAAGTCCAAGAATAACATCTCATGATAGGATCAAACGCATACTAGTCCGTGAACCATCGTGTCGAAAATCAAGTAAAATACTACAAATGAATCAGATATAGCAGATATCAAGACAATAAAAACTATCAGAGAATGTACTCGCCTGCGGTCCTGAGCAGTCAATAGAAATCTAGGCTCAGAGGATAGTCACAGACCTAAATATAGGATATACAAGAGTTAATTAGGGTTTAATACTGTTTATGTAATGCCCCAGTCCCAAAATACGTAGGACTAGGAACGTAGCATGCCAGCTGCATATATACGAGATATACTCCAATAAATGGAAATCTCGAATATACACATAAGCTATTTTGTGAATAATAATAACAGACAGTCACAGGTAAAAGCTAAATCTCATCCACGGAATATAAAGAAAATGGTATCTCATGAATCAAAGTAAATGTCAAAACATAGCTGTTCGCCGGGCGGAGACAAATCCACTACCGGCACTAGAATGAACTGAAAGAGAATAGAGTCCACCTCTAAGATAAATAAAATAAGAAATGATGACTAAATAGGCTCCTCGACCCAATAGGGGCAGTTGTGATCAGAAGGTACAACTCGCTCGAACGTGAAGGATGAGTCTATAGCGGAACCATACTCCTGCGGAAAGTCCTGCACACCTATACCTGGAGAGATCACCAGGTCCTCAGAGGGACGTAACAAGATACAAAAAGAATATGCCACATAAACTGAATAAATACTGCTCAAATAAATAAGTAAATTGAATTATAACATGGTCCAATACGTACCTACTGAACGAGCGTACCATTCCCCCAACCAAACAAGGACAGGAGATGGTAAACTAATTCACGGTGACGTATCTTTCCATGCTATGAATCCAATATGGTATTCGAACCCCAACAAGGTTCAATACCTTCTCATCGGAGTAGTGAGCCACACCTACAACCAAACAAGGACAAGATGTGACAAACTAATCCGCGACAAGTTATTGTTCCAAGCCACGGTCAGATACAAGTACCCAAACCAAAAGTACTCGTACCTAACGGATAAGGTGTCTAACCGTTCTATATGAATGTAGTTAAGAACAATCCTTCCTACGCATGGGCCCTGGCTGAATAGGATCGGCGTAGTCCCCCTTGGGCACCAGAGGCCCCATCAGTAAGGCATGACGTTCCGCAGAATCGTTAGTGGCCGTCAGTAATCATGGGTCATCAACCCCGTATCTCCAGTGGAGAGTCTGGGTCACAAGGGAAGTGCATCGAAGCCCATACGCTAAGGAATTGTCCTTCCCGCCCAATGTCTGCTGTGTTGTATCCACAACACAAAACCACTATAACCGCTAAGTCAAACTAGCATGCAATCTCTATTATGCGATTATTCCTATCGCACGGCTTGTACGCACTGGTGGCCAGCCAATCACGTACTTCCGTGTCCTACATGCGACACACAACTTCGTGTTACAATGTGTCAAGGCTAATGAATGCATCACACAAGGTGGTCCCTTAAATCTAAGTTTAGTGTGTAAGAAAATAATACATAGCAGAAATTATAACTGAACAGTAAGTTCTAACAAGTATGCCATGTATCACAGTTTATTTTGCATAAAGAAAATAAATAATGCATGAAATATGAGCTAAAATAAATAAACAGCGGTGGCAAGGTATCTTGCCTGGAGGTAATGTACAAAATGGCGACGCCGGATGACTCAAATCGTCAAAATAGGAAAGCAATAAAAGCCAACTTCTACGAACAACCTCGGATGCTGAAATAAACATCACGAACAGATTTGGCATAAAAGAAATACCTAGGAAATGCCTGTCCAAAAGTTAAATTCTGGAACAGGGGCAAAATCATAATTTTGGGTCAAAATGATGTCCGCCGTTGGACCCGTTTTGCACCGAAATGCATGCCAGAACCTACGGTCTCTAAAGTCGTCAAACTATATGTCTATAGAGCCGGTTTGAGGAGACAAACCCAACCGTATGTCCAAAGTTGGATTTCGGTGGGCTGTGCACAAATTCGCCCGTTAGAGCGGGTCTCGGGCTCGCCAATTTTGGCGTTCCGATCAATCTTCTCAAAATCGGACCAAACTTGGCATACAGGACCAAAAAATTGATACGGTCCTGATGGCACAAGTTTCGCGTCGATCCGACAAACGTGCATGAAGTTATGGTCAAGTTTGCAAAACGTTGATTCGGGGGTATCTCGACGGATACGTACTGATTTCGTCGCGCACACACAACGAAATCGCGTCCCGTCAGTTCCCACACGTCGGCAACATCCATATGCGCCTTTCGATGCGTATAGTGAGCGACCACGTCGCCCGATTTGTCGGGACGTACGCCGTATAGGGAAAAGTTTTCTAAAATTTCTAGTTTTAAAAACAGGTTTTCTTGACTATTTAACGTCAATTATCTTCCTGTACAATTACTAAAAAATAAAACTAATCAGTGCATTTCAATCCCGTATATGTTGTGTTTCCCTGTTCTCAGTTGGTTCGATGAAACCCTCAGTATACGGGTCGAAAATCGGCTTCCAAGTTGATGGTTTGGGCAGCCTAAAACTGTCATGTTTCGACAGTTTTCTTGGGAAGTTTCGATCGATTTCCCGGGCTAGATGCTAGGGTTTACTAGATTCTATCTAGAGGGGTTTAGAGAGGGTTAGATAGGCTCTATGTAGGTTTCGACGAAATCGAAATTAGTCGAGTACGAAAGAAGAACGACGAGGCGAAAGTGTCATACCTGCGGTCGAGTAAAAAATAGTGTTATTATGTTTTGGACGGCCCGGCGGCGTTCAGGCGACGGCGGCCGTCCGTCGGCGGCGGGATGGCTGCGCCGGGGTGCACGGGTCACGCGGGAGTTGCTCTTCGAGATCGGCGAGGCAGTTTTTGCTAGGGTTTCGGGGTTTCGAAGTTCGCGTTGTAGCCGTATTATAACAGAGTTATATATAGAATAACTCTGCTGCTAGGCTAAACTGGCTCGGGGTGTGGCCCCATGGGCCGAGCGGATGGTTACTGTTCCCTTCGGGGAACAGTGGCCGACTTTTTTTTTTTTCTAACAAGCAGCTGAGCTGCTGGGTCGGGCTCCTTCACGGTTTGGGGGGGGGCGCACAGCACTGTTCAATGAACAGTGCTGTGAAGTAATTGCTCTTTTTTTATACTAAATCCTTATATATATATAAAAGTATGAATATATCTAATACCTAAATATGTATATAATCTTATATATATATCTAAATATACACAATAAATCAAAAAAATCCTAATATTATCTATCCCTATATTTAGTCTATTAAATATACGTACATATGCTTATAAATTCAATTGACCATAAAATCAAATAATGATGATATCTAATAATAGTTATGATTATTTAATCACAAAATCACTCTAATAATAAATAAATAATAAAATTACCCAGTAGTAAACTTATACTACCCCTTTATTTGAATCCAGCAAATTTTACAAATATTGCCAAACATCTATTTAATAATAAAATACAAATCTTTGTACAATAATAAAATAATTTAAAAATACTCATAAATTACATAAAATCATATTTAAGGCAATTAAAGAAATAAAAATTCCAAAATTTTGGGATTTTACAGTTTAGCACGATTTCTAGTGTATGATATGCAAACCTAGGTCAAGCTCAGTCAAACTAAGTCAAACTAGGTCATTCTAGGTCACACTAAGTCAACCTAGGTCAAACCGGGTCAAAGGTTGACTTACAATTGACTTTTGGTCAACTTGTCAACCCTAGTCAACTCCTAGTCCAATCTAGGTCAATTTAGACTATTGGTTGACTCACAGTAGACTTTTGGTCAACTATGGTCAAGTTCTAGTCAAAACAAGGCCAAGTGTTGACTTTTGGTTAACTTTGAATCAAAACAGCCAGACTCAGTCAACCGAGGTCAACATTAGACTAAGGTCCTATTCCTAACATTTACCTACCAAGATATTTCATATCTTGGTCAAATTGGTATCCCAATACCAATATCTTAGTTTAGGGTAAATACCTTAACTAAGGTAAACCTTTACCTTAGATAGGTAACCCACAACCAAGCCTCTACCTTAGTTTCTAGGCACCCTTCTACCTTAACATGGTATCCTAATACCTTACCCTTGTATCTTTATACTAAACTTTGGTATCTCGATACCTTAACTAGAAGGTATCACAAATACCTTACCTAGAAACAAGGTAAACTTCATTTACCTTGGTAAGGTAAACCAATACCTTAAGATACTAACTTAGTATCCTAGGATACTCATTGGTATCCTAAGATACGACACTTGGTATCCCTAGGTACCATGATACAAACTCATCTAACCATTATCTACCCTTAGACTCTAAGTTTACCCCATATCTTGAAGGTATCACAATACCTTATCCTTATCCTAAGGTAAACCACATTACCTTGCCTCAAGACAAGGTAAACTCATTTACCTTGGTCAAGGTAATCTAATCCTAAGATACTATAAGTAGTATCCTAGTATCTAACATGTATATAGACTAACATCTAACTTATCTCTAACCTTCTAACAAAATCTAATATCTAACAACTACCATCTATCATACCTTAACAAATTCTAACATCTAACTTACATATCTAACATACAACATACTATCTAGCATAACCTCTAACATGTCACTAACAACTAACACTCTAACACACACACACACACACACACACACACACACACACACACACACACACACACACACACACACACACACACATATATATATATATATATATATATATATATATATATATATATATATATATATATATATATATAACAAAAATGGGCTCCATCTTGCCCGATCCCTCTCCCCCCCCCGATCCCTCTCCTCCCCTCTTCCCCTCCTGGCACCCTCCGCCGTCCGACGCCTCCGCCCGCCCGCCCGTCAGACTGTCGGCTCTGACGTACTCCCCCTTCGCTCTCCGTCGACGTCGTGGTCGACACCGCCATGTGTCCCCGTACCACGCTGCATCCCCTTCCCAGGCGGGAGACCACCCTCGTCCGGTCGGTGGGACCCGGCCAGGCCGCTCCCGCTTCGGGCTGCGGCGTCGGCCCCCCCGATCCTTCCTCCCCTCAATTCTGGGACCTCCTCCTCCTCGTAGTTCTCCCTCGTCACCTGCCGCCGTGCCCGCCAGTGCCGGAGGGATCCCTCTGCTCCCATCCTCTCCTTGCCGGGATATCCTGGCCGCGTCGTGCCCATCCGTCTCGGAGGCGTATGGCGTGGTTCTTATCGACTCGGGAGGAGGAGATGGTCAGACCCCCGCCGTGGTTGATGCCGCCGGCCGACGACCCACCTCCCCTTCCCTCCCGACCGGTTTCCACTCCCTTCTTCCTCCTCGTGCTCGTTGGCCGCAGGAGCTCATCGCCCTGGTTGACCGTTCCTCGGCGTTGCTCCGGCAGACCCACCCCGCGGTGGCGCCCCCGCTGAGCTGGCCGCCCCTCTTCGCCCCTGGCACGGTCCGAGTCTCTCTGCCTCAGTCAGTGGTCCCGGGTGCAGCCGCACCTCCTCTGCGGTGGCCTCATCTTCCCGCACCCGACGTCCATCGACCTGTCGACGCCCTCTCGGCAGGCACGTCATCGGTTCCCCTCCGGTGGCGTGTTCAGGACCGCTGGCGTCCCTTCCGTCAGGTCTTCCCACGTGGGCCTGCATCCTCGGGGGGAGCGAGCCTCAGGTTTCGAGCGTTGACGCTTTCGCCTACGCGTTCTCAGACGGCCCGCCAGTCCCATCTTGCGCGCCCATTGATTTCCCTTCGTTTTGTGCAGGGAGTGTTATTCCCTCAGCTGTGGACCCCTGTCCAGTGGAGACCCACGTGGCAGCCTCCCTTGCGCGGACTACTGATGTGCTCCTTTGCGCAGGGCTTTCTGGAGCTTCCCTTGCGCAGCACGTGGGCCCCCTCCACGAGGAAACCCCCTCTCACCCCCATGCGCTGTTAGGTCAGCACAGTTTGGCCCCCCTTTCGCAGTTGGTTCAGCGCAGTTTGGCCCCCCATGCGCAGTTGGTGTAACGCCCCAGTCCTAAAATACGTAGGACCAAGTACGTAGACATGCCAGCTGTATACATACGAAATACATAGACCTCGTATGTATACATAAGCTGTAAATATAGTAATCCAAAACAACTAAATCTCATCCACAATGAAAGGAATAATAATATAGAAATCAACTTGAATATTTATGAAACAATCGTTGGGCGGAGACAAAGTCCACTACCAACTAATTTAAATAGAGAAGAAATATACAAAGAAAGTGGTTGGTCGAGCGAAGCAATGACAAGTCCAAAAGCAGTCATCACGAAGGAAGGAATGGCCTTAGCAAGAGCACCTGCAAGAAATCACAAAAACACACACCTGGGGAAAAACCAGGTCCTCAGAGGGACGTAACAAGACACATAATATCATGCCAATAAACTAAATAATAAAGCTCAACAGAAAAGTATGCATGGGTAAAGGTTCCTAACCATTCTATGTGGATAGTAATTTAGAGGACAACGTTCTACGCAGGGGCTGTCTCAAGCAAGTAATAAAGAGTGGCCAACAAGTAGCGCTCATCCGAGACACTATCGGCCGGGTAACACGTAGCGCTCATCCGAGACACTATCCCCCAAATGTGTAAAATAAAAGTAGTCCCTACGCTAGTAGCTGTCCCCTCCCCCCAATGATACTATACGTGTGTCGTAACCATGACACACAAACACGTGTCGTTTCCACCATACTGTTTTAATATAGATAACTGTCAAGTCTTCTAATCATGCATCAATTGACAGTTATTCCTACGCATGCGCACGGGGGATCAGCCCACACGTATGTGACCTCTACATGATACTCACAACTCTCTCACACAAATCGTGTCTAATCGTGACAAGTCAATGAGACACACTAAATTTGACGGTAGTCCCTTAACTCTAAGCCAATTTTATAAAATATTGTAATTTGCATCTACATATAATTTAGAAAGAAACAACTTGAAAATAAATACAACATGCATGTTATTGAGCAGGAAATTTAAACAGTAGAGGCAAGGTATCTTGCCTGGTGTGTCGTCTGATGATGCGATGATCTAACAAGTCCAATTAGTCCAATTGCCAAGGCCAGTATGTAGGGGGTTCGAAGTCACGAGAAAATAAGAATATAATCAGTCATGATCAAGATAGATAGATAGTGAGAGTTTTGAGAAGAAAATATTTGTACTATTTTTTTAGAAATTACTTTATAGCGAAACCATATTTTATTAGTACAAACAATTTAGTTAAATATTTGCAAAATATTTAGGACCATATTTTTATGAATCAAAATAGTTCTAGATACATATTAATAATCTAGAAATTTATTTAGGGTTTTAAAACCTTATTTGAAAATAATAGGCTAAGCCATAATAATATTTATATGTAATGCATGCATATATTTTGTCAAGGTAATTTTGGAAAATTTATATATCTAGGTAAAAAAAAACGATAATATAATCTAAACACAAAAATATCAATAACAGTGATACCAGTTGTCATAACATACACTAAAATAATAATAGTAAATTTTAGCTTAGTCACTGTTATAATAATAATAATAATAATAATAATAATAATAATAATAATAATAAGAATAACATTAGTTCTATAATATTATAATAATAATAATAATAATAATAATAATAATAATAATAATAATAATAATGAATATGATAATCATAGTAATATAAAAAAAATACAATTTCTAATTAAAAGTAATAGTAATAATGATAATAATAATAATTATACTTAATAATACTCTTCTACTTATTTCGCAGCATTAGCTGCTGCTCCTCGATTGGAAATGGGTGAGAGAAAGAGCGGTTAAGGAGAGCAGAGAGAGCAGAGAGAGAAGAAAAGGGTTCTCACCATGGGTCTCGGTGGCGCGCGGCTTGCCGGAGGCTGGCGGCGGGGAATCCGCGGAGGAGGAGACGAGCGGAGCTCCGGTGGTTCGGGGGCGCGATGGGGGTAGTCGGCGGGGGTTTCACCGGACGGGGTCAGGAGCGGTGGAGAGAACTCCGACGGAAGGGGTTTCGGTGGCGCGCTCCGGGCGGAGGCCGGCTTGGGGCGGAGGCGCGCGGTAGCTCCACTACTCGGGAGGTGGCGGAACTTCTGCGTACGGAGGGCGGCAGTCCCAGGGTCGGCGGATCTCGCGGTGGCGAGGCGCCCAGGGTCGGATCTCGCGGTGGCGAGGGGCCCAGGGTCGGGAGATGGCGCAGATCGTAGAGGGAAGTCGGGCTGGCGCTCTCGGCGCTTGCTCGCCGGCGTGGAGGACTGCCCTAGCGCGCGCGGAGAGACGCTGTCTGCCACGGGAACGGGTGGCGGATCTGGAGAGGGGCTCGGCGTCGCCGGCGGCTAGGTGAGTTAGTCCTTCCTCGGGTTCTTTTCTCTGGATGTGGTTCCGACGAGGGGTTGCCAGAGATGGGGTACTGGTGGGTTACAGCGGTGTCTTGGCTGTGGCAGGGATGTCGAAATTGTGAGGGAGATCGGGGTGTGACGATGGCAGAGGCGAGGTGAGGAGGTGGTCGGTTGTACGGAGGGAAAGGCTGTGGCGAGGATGGGTATAACGGATAGGGGAAACGTCGTCGTGTCGGGGACTGTCCTGACACGATAGTGAAGAGTCGGGTTTGTGTCCTGCGAGACACGGAACGGATCGGTGTCCGGAGTTGTCGGACAAGGAGGAGATAATGTATTTGTACTAATATGGATATAGTGGATGGGACGGGGACACGGACACGATGCACGTGTTGGATTGGAAATTATGGTTGTGGTAAAAATTTGGAGGAGTACCTGCCTATTTATAGGATGTAGGAATTCCCAATTAGATAAGAATTAGGAAGATTTAAAACCCAATTCGATAATTCATAATTTAGTTTAAAATTAATCAAATCCAAATCCAAATATAATCCAATTTAAATTAAATTAAATTTTAGTTTAAATCAATGGGATAAATCAAATTCTAAATATGGATATTAATTTAATCTATTTAAATAACTCCAAAAATTAAATCACGATTTAAATGGACACAATAACTTCCAAAAATATTTTTCAAAATACCAATAATAATAATTTTGAAAATAATAAATATTTTTAAATATCTTTTCGAATAATAAAATATAATTATTAAATAATTTCGGAAATTATAATATATATTTAAGTATTAATAGGAAAAATTTTAAACTACATTTTTACTAATTTGGATAAAACAAACTTCGAAAGTAAACATAATAATTAAATCTTTAAAATACCTTCTTGCTAACTTACTTTCAATAAAAATAATTATTATATATATTATTTTGAAACCACCATTGATAATAAAATCAAAAATTATTTTTCTAAAAATACGTTACTCGCACATATTCGCACTCGACGAGAAAATACGAAAATCGTAAATTCTCGCGCGACGTACAATACGACTATGCGATGTATAAAAAAAAATCAGCACTAAAAATGTAGTAGAAAATTAGGAGTTTTACATTCTACCCAACTTACAAGAATTTCGTCCTCGAAATTAAGAATGAGTAGGGGGTGAGGAGGACGCAAGGGGGTATCGATGGGGATAAACAATGGCAATGTTTCAACAAAATCATGTCGTAAGGAATCGTGATCTAAGTCATAGAAAAATAGTACGGTATGGTCATAATCGGTAGGAAGGCTAGAGGAGGTTCTAGTATAACGTTTTCGTCCTTCTAAAATAGGTGAAGACAAAACAATATAGAGTTCGAAGGAGGCGTTATCGAATACGAATACGTGATTCAAGGGTGACCGAATAATTTCAAAAGGAATTTTTAAGGTAGTCGTGGATGGGACTCTAAAGGACAAGTTTGACTATGTCTCCATCCACGTAGAATGATAGATAAAAGTGAACCAAAGTGCACTCGGTTGATCAGACCATCATGCACCGGTTCTGATTAGACAATATGTTAGTGGGAGCGACCCAATAAAACATACGTCATGATCAAGGTTGATAAAGAATACGCCTGCAAAACTAAACTATTTTAGCATCACAGGTAAATAAAATAATAAGTAAAGGGTAATGATGAAAGAAATCAATTAGTCCAAGATCTTATAAAATCTAAGTTCCGTCCGAAATTTGGGCCTATGCAGTTGGCTTGGTTGACTAGATAAGTTAGGGTCTACTGAATTCTATCGTCCAAGTGAACCTATCAATGTAGTCCACAAAAGGTTGGTTAGGTCGGGAGGTATTCTACCCAACTTACAAGAGTTAAACTAATGGTGTGATAGGTCCAGCAATCAAGATAAAATGCAAGGTTAAGCATGTAAGGAATTTAGTAGAACAAAATCATATATCGGGTCGAAAGAATGGAGTCGAGGTCGAGTCTTATCTATAGTTTAAAGTATAATGGTTTCACGGTAGGGATTAGGGTCCAGTCATTTTGACCCGAAAGTCGCAATATAAAATTAGAGTACAAGGAGACGTATTTTAGTGGCACGTGATATACCTACATGAAGGTGGGCTCGTCTAGGTCTTACATATGAAAGTTGTAGAAAGGAAACGTCTAATATTGTGCTCCAAATACCCAAGTCACGGTAAAGGACACAAAAGAAATTAAAATAGAAAGTGGAAGTTCATGAGATAATGATTAACGAACCAAATAAATGACCGAGCTAAAGCATGAAATAAAGATAACTTAGATTCTAACAAATCAAGGCAAAATAAATTAGGAGTACAGTTTCTAGGGATATGATAGCCACTTAGATGGTGTATGATCAAGGAACAATCTAATCATTTCTCATATTTCAAATGATTAGATGGTCATGACAAAAGATCTAGAATTGAGGGAAGGTCGAGTAAGTCAAAAGATATGTTCATCGGTTTGGTCGATGACTAACTATACTTGTGTATATACAATATCATAATCATAGGTGGCATGGCAATCAAATGTACAATACTTCTATCTCACTAGGGTGACCTTCCTTACTTCTTGGTCCTCTACCAATATGATCTAATCTAAATTTCAAGTTCCTCGAAATTTTCTCAATAAAATTTCCAAGATACTTCGCCAAGATTTCAATTATCTTAGACTGTCAATCAAAATTTTAATCTCTAGTCAATCTCGAAACAACCTTGGTATATCGCAACTTGATTAATAACCTCTTTTTCTTCTTCTTCTTCTTTTTCGATTCTTAAACTCAACATTTAATAAGTTTATCCATCGAATTTCATACTACAAAATGGAACGTTTAAATAACTCCCAAAATTTATATATCCTTCAAATGTGTCTATCTAGCTTCCAATAAGTCACAACTACTCTTCAAAAGTAATTCTCCCTTTTTCCAAAATTTAAATATTTATAATCAAGGTTTTAAACTCGAAATCTAAATAACTTTATAAATCATAAATCATATGAGCAAATATTTAAACTTTCCTTCAAAGTCGAATTCATATCTTCCAAAATATTTCAATTTTTTTTTAACCATTATCTCTTCAAGCTCAAAGTTAAATACTTATAATTCGTAAATCGTAGAATCACTTTAAAATCTCAAGCCTTCTAATAAACCGTAATTCATAAACCCTTCATATTCTCTAGTCGTTACAAAATCATAACTTATAATTTATAACACTTTAATAAATTCGAGATAAACTTCAACATATTCAATCCAAACTTAATCGTAAATCATGTGTCACAATTTAATGATGTTACTCAATTCGGTTTCATATCCCAACTAAATCATAAACTATTTAGTTATTTCCAAAATTCATAAATCATAATACCACCTTGTAATAGCAAAATAAAATTTCCAACTATCTTTTGAAAGCGAAAAATATGCAACTACCCAACTTGAAATTAACCAATCCTTAAGATCATATTTCTAGGAAAATAAATGAAATCTCCATGCATATTAATTGTTAATGCAATCTATCTAGTCATGTGTTTAACCTATGGGCATATACTAGTGTAGTCATCTTTATTAACCACGAAACTAAGAATTTACGGTAGAAGGAGTCAAGCAAGATGCAAATCAAGGTGGTCGAACGAGAGTTCAGAATTTAAAGTTTAAGAAAGGAAGTCAAGTAGGTGGATGAGATTCTAAACACTAATCCTATACTGCAGGCCCGTTTGGTACAATCATGTAACCGAAACGGCAAACTTGACATGTATGGGCCACCACAAAAACATGTAACGCCCCAGTCCCAAAATACGTAGGACCAAGTACGTAGACATGCCAGCTGTATACATACGAAATACATGGACCTCGTATGTATACATAAGCTGTAAATATAGTAATCCAAAACAACTAAATCTCATCCACAATGAAAGGAATAATAATATAGAAATTAACTTGAATATTTATGAAACAATCGTTGGGCGGAGACAAAGTCCACTACCAACTAATTTAAATAGAGAAGAAATATACAAAGAAAGTGGTTGGTCGAGCGAAGCAATGACAAGTCCAAAAGCAGTCATCACGAAGGAAGGAATGGCCTTAGCAAGAGCACCTGCAAGAAATCACAAAAACACACACCTGGGGAAAAACCAGGTCCTCAGAGGGACGTAACAAGACACATAATATCATGCCAATAAACTAAATAATAAAGCTCAACAGAAAAGTATGCATGGGTAAAGGTTCCTAACCATTCTATGTGGATAGTAATTTAGAGGACAACGTTCTACGCAGGGGCTGTCTCAAGCAAGTAATAAAGAGTGGCCAACAAGTAGCGCTCATCCGAGACACTATCGGCCGGGTAACACGTAGCGCTCATCCGAGACACTATCCCCCAAATGTGTAAAATAAAAGTAGTCCCTACGCTAGTAGCTGTCCCCTCCCCCCAATGATACTATACGTGTGTCGTAACCATGACACACAAACACGTGTCGTTTCCACCATACTGTTTTAATATAGATAACTGTCAAGTCTTCTAATCATGCATCTATTGACAGTTATTCCTACGCATGCGCACGGGGGATCAGCCCACACGTATGTGACCTCTACATGATACTCACAACTCTCTCACACAAATCGTGTCTAATCGTGACAAGTCAATGAGACACACTAAATTTGACGGTAGTCCCTTAACTCTAAGCCAATTTTATAAAATATTGTAATTTGCATCTACATATAATTTAGAAAGAAACAACTTGAAAATAAATACAACATGCATGTTATTGAGCAGGAAATTTAAACAGTAGAGGCAAGGTATCTTGCCTGGTGTGTCGTCTGATGATGCGATGATCTAACAAGTCCAATTAGTCCAATTGCCAAGGCCAGTATGTAGGGGGTTCGAAGTCACGAGAAAATAAGAATATAATCAGTTATGATCAAGATAGATAGATAGTGAGAGTTTTGAGAAGAAAATATTTGTACTATTTTTTTAGAAATTACTTTATAGCGAAACCATATTTTATTAGTACAAACAATTTAGTTAAATATTTGCAAAATATTTAGGACCATATTTTTATGAATCAAAATAGTTCTAGATACATATTAATAATCTAGAAATTTATTTAGGGTTTTAAAACCTTATTTGAAAATAATAGGCTAAGCCATAATAATATTTATATGTAATGCATGCATATATTTTGTCAAGGTAATTTTGGAAAATTTATATATCTAGGTAAAAAAAAACGATAATATAATCTAAACACAAAAATATCAATAACAGTGATACCAGTTGTCATAACATACACTAAAATAATAATAGTAAATTTTAGCTTAGTCACTGTTATAATAATAATAATAATAATAATAATAATAATAATAATAATAATAATAATAATAATAATAATAATAATAATAAGAATAACATTAGTTCTATATAATAATAATAATAATAATAATAATAATGAATATAATAATCATAGTAATATAAAAAAATACAATTTCTAATTAAAAGTAATAATAATAATACTAATAATAATAATTATACTTAATAATACTCTTCTACTTATTCCGCAGCATTAGCTGCTGCTCCTCGATTGGTAATGGGTGAGAGAGAGCGGTTAAGGAGAGGAGAGAGAGCAGAGAGAGAAGAAAAGGGTTCTCACCATGGGTCTCGGTGGCGCGCGGCTTGCCGGAGGCTGGCGGCGGGGAATCCGCGGAGGAGGAGACGGGCGGAGCTCCGGTGGTTCGGGGGCGCGATGGGGGTAGTCGGCGGGGGTTTCACCGGACGGGGTCAGGAGCGGTGGAGAGAACTTCGACGGAAGGGGTTTCGGTGGCGCGCTCCGGGCAAAGGCCGACTTGGGGCGGAGGCGCGCGGTAGCTCCACTGCTCGGGAGGCGGCGGAACTTCTGCGTGCGGAGGGCGGCAGTCCCAGGGTTGACGAATCTCGCGGTGGCGAGGCGCCCAGGGTCGGATCTCGCGGTGGCGAGGCGCCCAGGGTCGGGAGATGGCGCAGATCGGAGAGGGAAGTCAGGCTGGCGCTCTCGGCGCTTGCTCGCCGGCGTGGAGGACTGCCCCAGCGCCCACGGAGAGACGCTGTCTGCCACGGAAACGGGTAGCAGATCTGGAGAGGGGCTCGGCGTCGCCGCGGCTAGGTGAGTTAGTCCTTCCTCGGGTTCTTTTCTCTGGATGTGGTTCCGACGAGGGGTTGCCAGAGATGGGGTACTGGTGGGTTACAGCGGTGTGTTGGCTGTGACAGGGATGCCGAAATTGTGGAGGAGATCGGGGTGTGACGATGGCAGAGGCGAGGTGAGGAGGTGGTCGGTTGTGCGGAGGGAAAGGCTGTAGCGAGGATGGGTGTAACGGGTAGGGGAAACGTCATCGTATCGGGGACTGTCCTGACACGATAGTGAAGAGTCGGGTTTGTGTCCTGCGAGACACGGAACGGATCGGTGTCCGGAGTTGTCAGACACGGAGGAGATAATGTATTTGTACTAATATGGATATAGTGGATGGGACGGGGACACGGACACGATGTACGTGTTGGGTTGGAAATTATGGTTGTGGTAAAAATTTGGAGGAGTACCTGCCTATTTATAGGATGTGGAAATTCCCAATTAGATAAGAATTAGGAAGATTTAAAACCCAATTCGATAATTCGTAATTTAGTTTAAAATTAATCAAATCCAAATCCAAATATAATCCAATTTAAATTAAATTAAATTTTAGTTTAAATCAATGGGATAAATCAAATTCTAAATATGGATATTAATTTAATCTATTTAAATAACTCCAAAAATTAAATCACGATTTAAATGGACACAATAACTTCCAAAAATATTTTTCAAATTACCAATAATAATAATTTCGAAAATAATAAATATTTTTAAATATCTTTTCGAATAATAAAATATAATTATTAAATAATTTCGAAAATTATAATATATATTTAAGTATTAATAGGAAAAATTTTAAACTACATTTTTACTAATTTGGATAAAACAAACTTCGAAAGTAAACATAATAATTAAATCTTTAAAATACCTTCTTGCTAACTTACTTTCAATAAAAATAATTATTATATATATTATTTTGAAACCACCATTGATAATAAAATCAAAAATTATTTTTCTAAAAATATGTTACTCGCACATATTCGCACTCGACGAGAAAATACGAAAATCGTAAATTCTCGCACGACGCACAATACGACTATGCGATGTATAAAAAAAATCAGCACTAAAAATATAGTAGAAAATTAGGGGTTTTACTGTTGGCTCAGCGCAGTTTGGCCCCCCGGTTGGGCCCCCCTCCCCACGTGGGCTCCTATCTTCCAGCTCCTCCCCCACCGCGCCTACCGGACCCAGTCGCCGTACACTGCCCGATCTCCTCGGTCGCGCTCTCCGGTCGTGGTAGACCATCCTCTCCCTCCCCTGTCCCCGGCCCCGGCGCAGCGACAACGCCCCCGGTCGCTCCCTGGTGGCCCAACTCCGTCCACTCCCGGTTGGGCAAGCCCTTCCCGACCGCTTGAGCTACCTCCTCCTCCCCCTCACCTGTCTCCGCCCTTGGTGCGTCTCGCGATGCCCTCTCGGACAGCCCCCTGCTGGGTCAGGCCCCGGTTCCCCAGGCTGTCGCCGGCGATGTTCTTTCCCCCCACAGGTCTTCGCCTGCTCGGTTTCTCCCTTGGCGCAAGACTCCTTTCCCCCGGCAGTTGCTGTTGTGGGCTCTCAGGCCGACGAACGTTCCTTTCCCCCGCCCTCCGTCGACATTCTCCCGAGCTCCACGGAAGACGCCCTCTCCCTCCGGGCCCTTGCCGATGTTGCCCCCTCCTCGAGACGCGGATCGCCCTCTGGCCTGGTCCCTTCGACATCCAGAACCCTCCCCAGCTCCCTCTCCTTTGCGGACGCCCTGAGAACTGATCGGATTAGGTCTGGCCCTTTTCTGGCCGCGGAAGTGGTCCTGCCTGACGTCAATCTGATGCCTCCGTCGGACGGATACACTATCCGGGTCCCCTTCTCCTACGAGGAGATCCGCTCCCTCTCTTCTCCCTTCATCAGGACTTTGGTTCTCAAGTTCGGATCCGGATGCCCTAAAATTTCTATCGTTCGGGAGGCCATCACTCGATGGGGACTCTCGGCAATATACCAGATAGCTCCTCTCGACCCAAAACACCTGTTTTTTTATCTTTTCTCTGACCAGGACTACAACAAAGTGTGGATGAAAGGCACGACCAAAATTGACAATCAGTTTGCCAAAATTGTCAAATGGTCACCGAACTTTAACCCCAAGATCGATTCGACCATCATCACCTCCTGGATCACCCTTCCCAATCTCCCCCTAGTTTGCTTTCCTGCTACAGCACTCAAGAGGATCGCCAGCTCTTTCGGAGTCCTAGTGGCCATCGTCGAAGAAACGAAAAACCTCTCTAAATGCAACTACGCAAAGATTTGCGTAGAGCTCGACCTCACAAACGAGCCACCCAAAGTGATAGAGATAGAGCTCGGAGATCAATCATTCAGTCAATCGCTGGTTTACGACAACAACATTATTTTTTGTCAACACTGCCAGATGTGCGGCCACTCTCTTCAATACTGCTTTCGCGCTCACCCAGAACTCAAGAAACCTGTCCCCAGGAAAGAGCCCGATACCGGCGCAGCACCCCCATCCCGTCCCACAACGCGGATCCCTCCCAACCCCCTTCTTTCGCTCGGAGTCCCCCCATCCTTTCCGCTTCTGTCTTCGTACCACCCCCTTCTCTCGCCATCACTCTCCACAATTCCAGCGGAGCGATAGACTCGGAGTCAGCTGAGGGCGCTCCAGAGCTGCCGGTTTCTGATTGCCTCCCTAACCCTTTATCCCCCTCTCTTGCCATTACTCTCCATAATTCCATCGAAGCACTGGACTCCGATCCGGATGATTGCTCTCCAGAGACGCCTACCTCCGGTGGCCTTCCTAACCCCCTCCCCCTCCATCTTCCAACCTCGACATAGTTCCCCTCCTCAACCCCCCCATCATCCCACTCTCCCTCGATGCCCCACCCCAAGCCTCCTCTTCCGACATAGTGATTCCCGGTGTTCAGTCTTCGGCCGGTCTCAGATCGCACTCCAACGGCGCGGTAGCCGGGGCTCCGTCCTCCGTCGCTCTACCTCCTCCATTCGATCGGCCATCGTTCCTCCTTGCCCGTCCTTCCTGCTCACCGGAAGATTTTGGCAGGCTCAGAAAGCGGGTTTCCTCGATCGAGATAATCCTCTTTGTACTCTGACGGAGTGCGAAGACTATGACATTTCCCCTTCAACCGTCGCAGTCATTTACTCGAGTTCAGATTGGACTCTATCACCGGTCAGCACCAGTCCCGAAAACAACTCTCTCAAGAAAAAGAAGAAATCTAAGAAACAATGGCAGCGTACGGTGATGACCACGAGATCCGTCGCAAAGCTGCAAAACCCCCCTACCTCCTCCTTTAATGCCTAACATTCTTTCTTAGAATGTTCGAGGCATTGGGAATAAACAGACTATGAATCGGATCATCAGCCTTACCAAATCGCATCGGATTGATTTACTAGTCATTATCGAACCCAAAATACCTCACAAAAGAATGAAAGAAATTCAACTCAAGCTGGGATTTCCTTCCACAATCACCGGTTGTTACGATATTTGGATCTTCTTCGCAGCTGACTTCCGATTTGGCATTATCAACGACTCCCCACAAGCACTCTGCTGTTGGGTAGAGCACCCCGCCTTTAAGTCCCGTATTCTCCTCTCGGCCATCCATGGTAGCTGCAGCATCCCGGAGCGTAAAGTTCTTTGGGAGCTTCTGTCGGGCCCCTCCATTCCTCACGACGATATGCCATGGCTTTGCATCAGAGATTTTAACACGGTCTCTTGCAAAGAGGAGAAATTCGGTGGTCGTGACCCCTCTCATTCGGCCATGGAGGACTTTAACTATTTTGCCTTAACCACCCACCTTTCCGCCATCCCCTTCCACGGCAACCAGTTCACTTGGTACAACATGCAAGATGGTTCGCGTAGGCAGTACTCCCGCCTTGATCATGCCATAGTGAATGACTATTGGTCGGATCTGGGATTGATCAGTAATCTGTCGTACCTGAACTCCACTGAATCTGACCATTCCCCCCTCTTTCTCGAGATTAACATCACACATAATCACATCAAAAAATCCTTCCGCTTCCTTGACTTTTGGCGCCACCACCACCAGTTCATGCACATCATGGAAGAGGCTTGGGCTTCTGTCACTCACCCGGATCCTCTGGTCAGAATTGCTATCAAACTTAAAGCTACCAGAAACGCCCTTACGGCCTGGAGCAAAATTGCGTTCGGAGACATTTTTCAAGCCATTAAGGATGCTGAAGACGATGTCACCCGTGCGGAGAACAATTTCTCCCTCTTCAGTTCCCAGGAGAATCGCACCTCTCTCAACCTCGCCAAGGCCATCCTCAAATCTAGAATCAGGGTTGAATCTGAATTCTAGAGACTAAAGGCTAGATTAACCTGGGACTTGGAAGGGGACAAGAATTCTGGCTTCTTTCATAAATGCGTCAAAGGACGCAGAAGCTCTCTTAAGATTCATCGCATCTGCGATGACAATGGCCAACTTCAGGACGATCAGGAGAACATTCAGACGGCAGCCACGAACTATTTCTCCAATATGTTTGCTAAAGAGGCCGTAATTAAAGATGACGGATTCCTGCCTGATTTGTGACAGGGATAACGAAAGCCTCCGTGCTCCCCCCTCCGTCGACGAGGTTAAGACAGCTGTGTGGTCCATTAATGCCAACAGCGCCCCGGGTCCGGACAGATTCAACGGGGTGTTCTTCCGTACTTGCTGGGATATCATTCGGTCCGACCTCGGGGATGCCACAACCGTATTTTTTCAAGGAGCCACTTATCCAAAATCTATATCCTCCGCCCACATCATCTTCATTCCCAAGAAAGACAATCCGGACACCTTTAAAGACTTCAGACCAATCAGCCTCTGCACTTTCACCAACAAAATTATCTCTAAGATCATCGCCTCCAGAATGTCGGACATCCTCCCCAGAATCATCTCCGAAGAGCAAAGCGACTTCGTCAAAGGTTGCAATATCACCGATAATATCCTCCTGGCCCAAGAGATGATCACGTGTATGAAATTCCCGTCTAGGGGGGGAATGTTGCCATCAAACTGGATATGGAAAAAGCTTACGACCGCCTTGATTGGCAGTTCATGATCTAGGTGTTCAGAGCCTTTGGTTTTTCGAAACCTGTTATCGACATCATCTTTAGATCCATCAACAACTCCTGGTTTTCCACTGTCATCAATGACCAACCTCAGGGTTTCTTCAAAGCCACTCGAGCAGTTAGACAGGGAGACCCCCTCTCCTCCACCATTTTCATCATCACGACTGAAGCCCTGAGCAGAAACCTCAAAATCATGCCGCAATCTCCTGGGTTCCAAAACTTTAACACAACGAACGGTTGCCCTCTCATAACTCATCTTGCGTACGCGGACGACATTCTTATTTTCTCCGCTGGCACAATTGGAGCCATTGAGGTGGTTATTAGAACTCTTGCTAAATACACTCGTTGCTCTGGGCAGAAAATCAACAACAGCAAGAGCGTGATCTACACTCATCATAAAGCCGATAGAACTCACTCGGATGTGCTGTCCTCCATGACCTCCTTCTCCACAGCTTACCCCCCTTTCCTGTATTTAAGGCTGCCCGTTGGTGTACGGCAGAGCGAACTCTGGGATTTTCGACCACATGGTTGGCAAGATTCGCCAGAAAATTACGGGCTGGCACAACGCCACCCTTTTCCCCGGGGGGAAGTTAATTCTCATTAAACACGTTCTATCCTCCATCCCCATATACACCCTAGCGGTGTGCTCGCCCTCCACCAAAGTGCTCCATTCTATTGAATCCATCTTCGCCAAACTTTTTTGGGGTCATCTCGAGAGAAAGAACAAGCATCACTGGGCCAGTTGGGCTACCATGGCCAAACCTACTGAAGAGGGTGGTCTGGGATTTTGCAGGCTTGCTCACATGGTCGACGCCCTCTCGGCAAAATTGTGGTGAAAAATTTGCTCTAAAAACTCGATCTGGACCAGGTTCATGAGAGCGAGATACTCTAGATTCTGTCACTTAACTGAGGCGTCTGCCAACAATAGATCCTCCTCGTCGTGGCGGCGCATCATCCGAGGCCGAAACCTTGCGGAACCACACTTATGCCTGACCCTGGGCAATGGTCATTCGCAGGCCTGCAAGGAACGCTGGTTGGGGGACGATATCCTCAGGCCCAACGCTATTACACTGCCGCTGTACGAGATCCGAGACTTATAGGATTATTACGCGTCAGGGTGGAATTGGGATAGGGTTCGAGATTGGATTGGCCCGGCAGCCTTGGCGAGCTTGGGTGCTTCTAATCTGTCGATCAATGACGCATATGACGTGCCCAGATGGTCCCCCAACCAGGGTGGCGTCTTCACCCTAGCTTCGGCCAGAGCCATCATCAGAGACATACAAGTCACGACATCCCCTTCCACCAAGTTTTGGCACACGTGTATTCCGGCGAAATGGTCCATTCTTCCCTGGCGTGCTGTGCGTCAGAAATTCTCAACGGATGATGCCGTCAAATCCTTCGAATATAGTCTGGCGTCCAGATGCCACTGTTATGTTGATCACCATCCAGAATCCGTCGAGCACGTTCTGCTTTCTGGGGAGTCTGCCTCCCACATTTGGATATACCTCCACTACAGGTGCAAAATGGTCCCCACAACCAGGGGCATCAACGATCAGCTGGCCAGCTGGAACACGTCTCACGGGTATCAGATCGTCGCTGCCACCGTATTTTGGGTATTATGGAAAAATAGAAACAAATACAGATTCGAGGGCCGTCAATTCCCGTCTCCTCAATTGTACAGAGAGGTGGTTCGGCAAATCTTCAAAAGAAAGAGGTGTTGTACTCACACCTCGAACCAGTTTTGGGCCGCCCTGGACTGCTGACTGAGGCAGGGGAGCTGTTCCCTCGAGAACTCGCTTTGACCGCCTAACCTTCTGATGCTCGGTCCAGTTACCGTTTTGTGGGCAACACTTCGTGTTTCTCTCTTTGTTTTGGGTCGGTCTTCGCGCGAGGCGCGCTTACTTGTATAGGCTTCGGCATATTGCCCCTATCATTCAATAAAGGTTTTGTTTCCCTAATTTTTTTTAAAAAAATAATATATATATATATATATATGTATATATATATATATATATATATATATATATGTATATATATATATATATATATAATACCCAAATCCTTGTAATTCTACCCACTAGGACTTAGACACGTACTCCACACAAGCAATCTAACTCGCTCACGCGAGCAAAACGAGAAACGAGGCCCGAATGGCCAAATGGCCATTCGGGCTACTCTGGGGTGTCCGATTCGCGATATGGGCACCAAACCTATCCGAATTCGATCCAAATTCTTCCTACGAGTCCTAAATAATGGTTAGAACCTATTTTAAGTGCAAACTTGCCGATTCTAGTGTTGGTACAAAAAGTCACCCGTGTGTTGGAACCCGAAAGCCCCGAAAAAGCCCATTTTCATGATTTCTTGCGAAACGACTCCATGTATCCAAATATGGACACGTACCTAATCTCATCTTACCCAAACTAACCAAATTAGGTCTAATTAGGCTAGGGACAACACCCAAACATGTCAATTTAGGGTTTTCCCTAAAATTAGCACTAAACCTAGGCCGAAAGTCCCGAATTGAGTCCAATGGGTTCCAAACCTCTTCTAATAGGTTATCCTACACCTCGGGCATCCTTTAATATGAAAATGATACTAATTAAAAGTAATTACAAAGGTTAGAGTGAGGGTTTACCTCTTGGGAGTTGAAATCCCAAGGAAAAGCCCTAAATTCACCTCTTTTGTAGGTCTAAGCACAAGATCTGTGCTCCTACCACCACCAAGCTAGATCTACCTAAATCAAAACTACAAATGAGAGATAAACAAGGGTTAGCACCAAGATTAGAGAGAGATATAGAGAAATGGAAGAGATTTGGAAGATATTTGCTTACTTTTGGAGCTTAAAATGCAAAGAGAAAATAAGAATTTTGTGGAATGAGAGAAAAGGAAGAGAGAGAGAGAGAGAGTGTGTGTTCTTGCAAATGTGAGCGTGGTATGGACACACACAAAAAATAAGAAGAAATGCTATCTTTTTTTATTGGCGCAAGGCACCTCAAATCGAGTACGCCTGAGAGATCCTGCGCTGAGGATCCCCGAGTACAAAAAGAATTCTGGGGAATGGGACGATGGTGTAACGCCCCAGTCCCAAAATACGTAGGACTAGGAACATAAACATGCCAGCTGTATTCATACGAAATACACTCCAATATATGGAAACCTCGTATGAATACATAAGCTGTAAAAATACAGTAGAACCATAACTAATCTCATCCACACAAAATAAATAAATAAAAGATCATATCATGAGAATAAATTTGTCTCGATACAATATGTTGGACGGAGACAAATCCACTACCAACAAGTAAAGAAAAAGTACATGAGTAAAGATATGAATTTGGCGAGCGAGGCGAAGACGATCCAAGTGCAATCATCCTCGAGAATAGCAATGAACACGACTAGAGCTAGAACACCTGCGAAAGACAATAGCACACACCTCCTAAGACAACCAGGTCCTCAGAGGGACGTAACAAGACACATAATAGCATGCCATATAAACTGAATAAATATTGCTCAAATAAATAAGTAAATTGAATTATAACATGTTCCAATGCGCACCTACTGAACGAGCGTACCATCCCCCCAACCAAACAAGGACAGGAGATGGTAAACTAATTCACGGTAACGTATCTTCCCATGCTATAAATCCAATATGGTATCCGGACCACAACAAGGTTCAATACCTTCTCATCGAAGTAGTAAGCCACACCTACAACCAAACAAAGACAAGATGTGACGAACTAATCTGCGACAAGTTATTGTTCCAAGTCATGGTCAGATACAAGTACCCAAACCAAAAGTACTCGTACCTAACGGATAGGGTGCCTAACCATTCTAAGTGGTATGTTGTTAAGAATAATCTTTCCTACGCATGGGCCCTGGCTGAATAGGATCGGCATAGTCCCCCTTGGGCACCAGAGGCCCCAGCAGGATGGGTCATCAACCCCGTATCTCCAACGGAGAGTCCGGGTCACAAGGGAAGTGCATCGAAGCCCATACGCTAAGGAATTGTCCTCCCCGCCCAATGCCTACTGTGTTGTATCCACAACACAACCACTATAATCGCTAAGTCAAACTAGCATGCAACTTCTATTAGCGGTTATTCCTATCGTACGGCTTGTACGTACTGGTGGCCAGCCAATCACGTACTTCTGTGTTCTACATGCGACACACAACCTCGTGTTACAACGTGTCAAGGCCAATGAATGCAACACACAAGGTGGTCCCTTAATTCTAGGTTTAATTTGTAAGAAAAATAATACACAGCACGAAATATAAATGAACAGTTATGCCATGTATCACAGTTTATTTTGCATAAAGAAAATAAGTAATGCATGAAAATATGAGCTAAAATAATTAAACAGCTAATGGCAAGGTGTCTTGCCTGGTAGTACGCCTGGTGTGCTGCGATGATCAAGGTGGCACGATCTGCAACTTCGGTGTAACAACTGTACAAGGGGACCTCGGATGGTGGTACGGATCGTGTCATCGGGTCCAGAAGGGTTAATTTAGTTAGGGTGGACATATGGTAGACCAAAATTGGTCGAGGGAATGAGGAAAAAGGATAGTCATTGGCAGAAGGATTATTAAAGGAGTAATTAGATATATATATGATTTGAAAAAAAATATTTTATAATACTACAAATATAATTTATGCGTCAAAATATGCCCTCCAATAAAATACCCAAAAATTGAAAGTCGTTTCAGGGCAAAACGCTTAAGTTTGTACCTTATATATGAAAACTATATATCATCATTAATATCTTCGACAAATAACTAAAATAAAAATATTTTATAATTTTGAAAATCTACTTCTTATGATAAAAATATATTTAAGTAAACATTATATAATCTAGGAAAATTACTTTTGGCTTAAACCAATTTGAAAATTATCTAGATAGCTTTACCTCTATACTATACATATAGTTTCGAAAACTAATAATATATAATCTTAAATAGTAACCTTGATAATAATAATAATAATAATAAAATAATAATAACAACAATAATAATAATACTAATAATAATAATGTAAAAGAATTTGTTGTACTAAAAATAATATTGATAATAATAATAACAAAAATATACTACATTCCTACATTAATACTAATAATAATAATAATTACAATAATAATAATAATAGGATAATTATCCTAATAATAATGTAAAAAAATTATTTGTTCTCAAAAAAAGTGAAAACAGAACAAAATAAAGAAACAAAGAAACAAAACAACAAAAAAAAAGAAAAATAAGCAAATAAATGAAAATAAAAAAAACGTGGCTGGTTCACTTCTCAGTACCAGCAATTAGAGAGAGAGAGAGAGAACAAACAAAAAAAAACATTGAAGAGGAAAGGGAGAGAGAAGGTCGAAAGAGAGAGAGGAAATGAGGGTGGAGTGGCCGGAGGGTCTGGGAGTCGGCGGCGTGGGAGCTCGGCTCAGGCCGGCGGTCGGAGAAAGGAGCGGTGGGAGAGGGGAGACGAGGAAGCTAGGGCACGGTCGGAGAAAGGAGCGGCGGTAGGCGGAGGAGAGGGATCGGCCGACAGGGCTGGGTTTCGACGCTGGCGGCGGCGAGCTAGCGGCGGACGGCTGAAGAGGAGTGAGGCGGAGCGGTTGCTGCAGGGTAGAGTCGTCGGCCGGCGGCGGATCTGAGCCTCGACGGGGAGCGAAGGGGTCTCACCGGCGCGTCGTGGTGGAGCGGAGCTCCGGTCGATGGCGAGGTAAGTTGTAGGGTTAGGGTTTGGTTTTCGTTTGGATTTTTGGGTGGGCCGCCGGAGGTGGGCGGTCGGATTTGTGACGACGGTGGGTGTTGTTTGGCTACTGTGTGGTGAAGGTACGGTGATGCTCGCCGTTGGTGGTGGTGATGTTTATTTCTAGGGTTTTTGTTTGCTGGGTTTTCCTTGGGTCGCCGACGGGTTGCGCTGGTGACGATGGTGGTGGTGGTTGGGTTTCTGGGGTGATCGGCCATTGGCCAGGCTCGGTGGTCGTGGAGGCGGAGTGCTATGGCAGGAGACTGGGGGGTTTGCTGGTGTCGGGGGTCCGGGGTCGAGAGTCGGGGTGTTATGGTGGTGGTGATTCTGATGATGTTGGGTTTGGCGGGGCTGTGCGGCCGAGGCCGGGGTGGTCGCAGGAGGTGAGGTGAGGAGGTGGTCGGTTGTGCGGCGTGTTGGCCGAGAGGGGCTGGATATAGTTAGAATAGGCTCTAGATTAGGAATTGGTATATAGTGTCGGGTTTGTCGACACGGAGGATAATGTATTTGTATAACTAATGGAATAAGATATTGGATGGGGGAGGACACGGACACGAGGCACGCACCATTGGAGAATTATTTTGTGGAGGAATTCATGGAAGATAATAATGTGGAGGAGTACCTGCCTATATTTATAGGACGTGGGAATTCCCACTTTGGATAGGATTAGGAAAAATTTAAACCCCAAAATAGATAATTCAATACTTAATTTAAATAATTCAACAAATCAAATCTCAATCAAATCCAATTAAATCTGATTTACTTTCCTTAGTTTAAAATCAAATCAATAATTCAAATATCAATTATTTAACTATTTAAATAAATACATAAGTTCAAATCACGATTTAAATTGTCATAATAAATTCAAAATATATTTTCCAAAATACTATAAATAATAATTTTGAAAATTTTTACGAAATATGTTTGCACAAATAATAATACAAATATACACTTTTCTATCATACCAATTTATTAGAATATATTTTATTAATATAATTGTCAAAAAGCCTTTCAAAAATAAAAATATAAATTTAGAATTTTGATAGCTAAAAATAATTATTATACATATTTTCTTGAAACAATAAAAATAAAAAATGTTTTTCCCAAAAATATGTACGCTCGCACATATTCGCACTCGTCGAGCAATTACGAAAAACGAAATTTTCGGGCGCGACGTATAATACGACTACGTGGCATACAATACAAAATTTTAAATCCATGCAAATTTTAAATAAAAAAATAGTAGAAATTTAGGGGTTTTACAGATGGAGATCGAGCGGCAGTTGCTCCTTTACTCCGTTGACACTCCGATTACAAAAGTGGAAGAAAATCTAAGAAAATTGCTAACTCTCAGCTCACTAGCAAGAAGGACAACAATTTGGCTCTTGAAATGCTCTCCGTTGTGCCTTCTTTGTAGAGGAGGACGCCCTCTATTTATAGTCATTTTGGTACTGAAAATGACTGTTATGCGCCCACAGGTAGAAAATACACTGATTTCACTGTGGGCGCATAACACTCCTTTGGGTGCATAGGGTGTAGGCGCATGGATACTAGATGATCGTGGGGTTACCATGGAGTTGACGTGGCCGCATGCTTCGGTACACGATTGCTCATAGAGACTGACGTGGCCGCATGCTTCGGTGCATGATTGATCATGGAGTTTTGACTGAGTCATAGGGATCTGCTATCTTGGGCGCATAGAGCGGAAGTGAGTTTATGCGCCCACACTTGGGTGCATGTTTGATCTGCACGAAAATAATATGGGCACATAGACCCTCTTTGATCATGTGGGGGCATAGCTCATTGATTCTGTGGGTGCATACCTCCCTCTTCGACCATGTGGGCACATAGCCCCCTCTTTAACCATATGGGCGCATAGCTTCTTTTTTCTTTGTATTTTTTATGCTTCTATAAGACCCCCTGCAAAATTTTTGGGACTCAAACGAGTGTCAGAATACTTTGAAAGAAGCATGGGCAAAACTGTCTCCTCCAGCTTCATGGGCGCATGATAGAAATGACCCCTTCGGGGGCATAGGTGTCTGCCAGGCCATCGAAATGTGGCTGTTGAGATCTTCCTTGGAAATCTGAAGATAGGCTCATTTTGAAACGGAATTTGAAAAGGTCCGTTCTCTATGCGCAGTCTGCATCAGCATATAGCAGGCGCATAATCTGCAAAAGACTATCTTTGTGTAGGCGTATAGAACGTGTGGGCGCATAGACCATATGGGCGTATAGGCCATGTGGGCGCATAGCTCTCCGTTTATGCCTATAAATAGGCCTTGAAGAGAGAGAAAGCTCATTCTCTCTTATTTTTCCTCATAATTTTTAAAGATTTTTTCCTTTACTCTCTTTCGAGCAATCATGTCTCCCAAGGCTGCTTCGACTTCCAAGAAGTCTGCGAAGGGCAAGAAGGCAGCAGCAGCTAGTTCTCCTCCTTTGGCAGCATCGTATCTGGTTCAGGACCCCATCCTGGGTGAGGCGATGTCTCAAAAAATAAAGTCTCGAGTGTTAATTTGTGACGCTCAGACTTTTCTCTACTTGGGCGCATAACCATCGATATGCGCCCAAAGCAAACACTTCTTTTGTGAGCGGACTTAGGCGCTCACAGATGCATGCGCCCACGCACTCTGTTGTGTTATGAGCCTAGGCACTTGGTTGTGTCATGCGCCCACACAGAACATGTGCTTATGCGCCCACGCAGAATTTGTACTTGTATGCCCACAGGCCCTTTGGGCGCATAACATCATGGTGCATAGAAATTTTCAGTACTTAGCTCTTTTTTCTGTAGATTCTAAGTCTGACTTTTTCTTATGTCTTCGTAGTTGACATGGTTGTCCTGGCTCTTAGTGGAATTCCTCTTAGCTCTGCCCGCCATGCTCTGGATTCAAGCTTTGTCACCGCAATGTTTACAAAAGCTCAGGTGAAGATCAGCCATGATCAGCCTTCGGTGCGGGTGATTGCTATGCATGAGCAGGACAAAATATTCTTGAAGCAGATGATAAATGATGAGAAGTTCACACTCGGAGCTTTAAGAGACCGTACTTCCTATTTGGTGACAGCCTGGGATTTGAGGACGACGAGACGATATGTCTAGAAGACCCTATAGTAGTTAGGTTAAATAACTAAAGGATATGGTTTCTATCGTTGAAGCGCCAATACCCTCTGTCAGCATTTACTGATTTGGCTGTTCGGAGACAGATGAAATGTGACCTAACCCCTGAACTGCATGGGGTCATTTCTGGCATGATCCAATTCAACTCTAGTGACTGAAAGAAGGATACTTTCAAGATTGTCAAGGGCTCCACGTCCTACTCCTCGAGGGGGCTACATTCCGGGGCCATAATAAACGATGTTCTGACTGATCTACACCCTTACGCTGCTGAGACTCTCTTTAATCTGATGCTGTCAAAGAAGGAGTCGTATCCGGGAGGGAAGCTGCGGATGGAAAGTTGGAGGTACTCTGTCCCGTTCTGGAGCGAACTTACTGGATGGGTGCTCTCGACTTACGAGGCCACCCTAAAAGCTGTCGACCTTTTTTTATGTCATTAGAGCCACCCAATATGGCATTAATTAAGGTTAACTGGCCTATGTTTATCTCATTGGTGGAGTTGTACAACTATCACACGTGTACCTTCTTTATTTCGGGTAGAGAGATGGGTCTGGCTTTTCACGAGATGCAGGCCATATCAAAACTTCCCTGGGGGACTGAGCCATACGAAGAATACGTCTCCCGTGATGAGGAGCTCCTGGATATTGAAAGAGAGAACTCCGAGATGATGGAGGTGTACAAAGAGTTACTCTGTTACCTCTTTATCTGTCACCAGGTTACAGAGAAGGGTAAGACTGAGGGGTCCCTTCCCCATACGAGGGCATGGACCAACTATATCTTCATCAGAGAAGAAGGAGACGGCCCAGTCTCTTTCTCGACTCGCAAGCTCTCGACGAAATATGAGATAGAGCAGTTGATGGCAGATCACGGGGCTGTAGACATCGAAGATAGTGATGATCCTGTGGGGAACTTCCCGGTTTATCATTTCTTCAGGTAGGCCGAGTTCAAGCTGTCGGAAAAGGCAGTGCTAGCCGATTTTCTGATGACATGGCTTCGTGATTGTGTAGTCCCTGGTGGTTCAGGGTCCATTGAAAGAATAACTCAGGGTATGATGCTTTCGACTGTAAAGCTGGCCTTTGGATGCCAGCTTGCCCTGCTTCCTACGATGGTCTGCGCCATCCAACGAGGCTTGTGACACTTCATTATGAACGCGGTGACGCCCGATGGCAGAAAAGATTTTGTTAGGACTGAATTTCTCTTTCACTATCTGATGGGATAGCTGGTGCTGTACTATCCCAAATTAATGAATGCCGGACTGATGGCAGACTCTTTGGTGGGAGATGCCTTTCTTCAGAGATTCAAAGATGCAGATTGGACCATTACAGGGGTGCCTGTTTGCAGGAAGGCTTTGTGTTTCTTGCAGAATTATGAATTCTTCAGAGTGTCGCCTCCGTCTGTTAGTGGCCGTGTAGTAGACACCCTAGTAGATGAGGGAGCACTCACTACTAGCCTTTCTATTGGGGCATTTCGTTGGCTCCAGTCCATCAGGCCTTCCCATTTGGTGTTCAGAAATAGGAACCACACTTTCCTGGAACCTTATCTGTCGAGTTGTCTTGTACGGCAATTCGGCTACAGCCAGATTCTCTTAGATAATCCCATCCCTCATCTACAGTCAATAGGGCACATGTATGGGGTTACTATGATGCTGGATGTACGGGGGCAGTTTTTACCCTGCCAGAAGATAAGCCTGACACCCACAAGTTCTTTGCTGCCACCAAGTTCTATATTCAGGTCAATACCCTTCATTCTCGGTATGACCGTGAGCAGAGTTTAATATCAGAGACTAGGCTTGCCCCTACTCTTGCTGATATAGGACGAGTGCGTGCAATGGGGGTCACAGAAAGGAAGGCGCCGTACCCTCAGCTGAGCTGGCTGCAGCGCCACAACAGAGAGTTGTTCTTGAGGAGCCTGTTGTTGCAGCACCTCGAAGAGAGGATACTGAAGAACCTCTTCCTGACATGCCTCATAAGAGGAAAGCTTCTACCGAGATGGTTCCACGGTCGAAAAGGAAGAAGGTTGTTGTCTTCCGAGGGAGAAAGAAGGTCACGGACATGAGCGCCGGCTCGTCTACTCCCAGAAGATCTTCTCGGCAGACCGGTAGAGGTGGAACGGCATCGCGGGCCGTTACCATTCGGGAGGTAGATCCCTTCCTAGACTCCATAGCCATTTTGGTCAAACCGTTTGAAGCTTTCTCACCATTGCGTTTGTCCTTTACGTAGGACGTTGAAGTCACGACTTTGGCAGGTGCTTCTTCGTCTGAAGAGGTAGACATAACAACAGTGTCCCCTGCTCATCCTCAACCGATGGATGAGGGCGGGTCTTCTTCAGTTGTAAGGCTTGAGCAAAGGGATGATCAAGGCGAAGGCCCAGACCATGACGGTGATCAGAAAACCAGTCCCTCCTATGACATTTCTTTGGAGGATATGTCTGCGATAGGAGCTATGATGAAAGACTTGGATGAAAATCAAGTCCAATCAGGTCACCCTCCTCTGGGTATGTTATCTTTGCACCTCTCTTCTGATGAGATTTTTCGACTTCGATTTTGCGTGCTCCTAGTGAGGCTGACTGCCATTGTGTATTCCCTTTTAGACAAGGAGAAGAAACCACGCATAGAGATAGCCCAAGATATTACAAGAGGAAAAAAGGTTGTCTCTGGCTCCTCTGGGGTTGCTGGTGAGAAGGATTCTATCAGTAAGCCGATATCGGCTGCAGAAGGAGAGGTTAAACAGCCTCCTGAGGGGGTCGTTGCTGAATCTGCTCCCGGTCCATCAGGGGCCGTAGAAGATATACAGTCTGATGCTGCTTGGGGCCTTGACATTTTTCTCCTTGAACAATCTAGGCCTGCCCTTGGCTCCTTAGTAACCAAGGCTGATGGTCTAGTCCAAGTTGGCGCTGAGTATGCCGAAGGTACACAATTACTACTCTTTCGTACACTTTCAGGTTCTTCTTTCCGTTGGTGATATATATATATATATTATTTTCTTGTCAGGTTCGACTTCTTGTCAAGCATCTCTTCCTTGAACAGAAGATCCTCATCAAGCTTCCTCCCCGACGACCTCCTCCGAAGACGACGAGATGGCCTAGGAAGTCGTCAAAGCTTTCTATTCTATCCTGAAAGTAAAGCTTCCTAGAGTTCTGAATCAGAACGTCGTCTTTGGCCCTATGAAGGCTGTTGCTGAATGCCAAGTGGCGGCCCTTGAGAGCATTGCTGGCTACGAGGAGCGGGCTAATGCTCTAAGGAAAGTTCTGAATGACTTAGAGGACCGCGTGGCCAAACTCAGGAAAGCCAAACAACGAAGCCCAACGTCACTGTTTCGTGAAGAAGATGAGGCTTTAGTTGTGGATCTCGCAAAGTAGGAGGCTACTTTCTAGGCCAGAAAGGATGTCCTTGCTAAAGAGATCAACGAATTGGCTGATCAGTATGAGCAGTTCAACACTGCGAGTGGGGCTCGTATTGCTTCGAAGAATACGCTGGCTGCCTAAATTACTGAGAAATATAATCACATCGTGCAGATCCAAAATGAGATTGCCCAACTGGAGGCTAGCTTGAGGCCAGTTGTGTCTGAACAAGAGGATTTTTCGGTTCAGGCTACCGTGACTGCCCCAACTTTAGACTAATTAAAAGAACAGCTGGTGAAATTGGAGGGAGAGCACGTGAAACTGATCCCCTTCCAGGATGAAGCTGCCCAACAGGAAGAAGCGCATCGTCGTGCTACTGCCAAGTCCGAGACCGATATTGCGGTTCTAAGGGATAACATCAATCGGTTGTGTATCCCTTAGATCTTCTTTTGTAATAGGGTCAATTAGCCGTCAAGGCTCCTGTATCTTTTTTTTTCCTGTCTTTTGATAAACGTTTTTAATAAAGAATCTTTTGGCTTTCAAAATTCATGAATGAAGTTTGTGAAATATCAGAACTAGAGGTAATGTGGACGTAGTAAGGATATTTCTGGTGGATATTCTGCTGGGAAATTTGATGTGGGCTTATTATCCATTTTATATTCAAGGTTCTTGAATATAGATAATAAGTTGAAAGAAGCTGCTAATAGAGGTAATATGAACGTAATACCAGAGGATGTTCTATATATGATCAGAGGTAATATGGACGTAATAGTAGAAGATGTTCTATATCTGACCAGAGGTAATATGGACGTGGAAGGATATATAATATTAGGTAGGAGTGGATAATTCAGAGGTAATATGGACGTGATTATCCTTGATGAATGCTTTGCTCAGAGGTTATATGGATGTGGCAAAAAATATTTCTTAATCATCCCACTGGAGAAATAATTATTGAAAAATAGTTAAGAGGTAATATGGACGTGACTTGTTTTCGTAAGACCAAGTTTGGGCAGAGTCCATGACGAAAATAATTCCACTGGAGGATCTTTTTAGAGGACCTATTATCCATGGCGTATTCAAGAATCTTAAAATTCGGATAATAGTTAAATGATGATTTTTTTTGAATCACATAAATATTGTACTGTACATTTATATGACTGAAACATGGTATATGTAAACACTGTTCATGAAGGTTATACATAATATTTCTTTAGGAACTTGTCGTTGATCGGCATCATGAGCAAGTTACCATCAGGCTTGGTTAGTCGATACACACCATTAGAATATACTAATTCTATAACGAAAGGACCTTCCCATTTAGGCTGGAATTTTCTTTTTGTCTTGTGCATCATGACCATTGGTCTTCTCACTACTAAGACCAGATCACCAACTTGAAAGATTCTTTCCTTCACCTTTTTATTAAAGGCTCTAGAAAGGCATGCTTGTTATAGCTCAATACGTTGTTGAGCTAATAAGCATTTTTTATCTAGCGTAGTCAATTCACTAGCTAAGGCCACTCGAAGAGAGGGAATCTAGATTTCTAGGGGAAGAACTGCTTCGCTCCCATAAACCAGAGAGAATGGCGTACTGCATATTGGAGTCCAAACCATTGTACGATAGATCCAGAGACATTCGTCGAGCTTCTCATTCCAATTGCGCTTGTTTGAAGACACCAACTTCTTGAGAAGTTTAATGATAGTCTTATTGAAAGCTTCTGCTAACCCATTAGTCGCTGGTTTTTAAGCAGTAGAGGTTACATTCTGGATTCGATTCTTATTGCAGAACTGATAGAATGCATAGCTCACGAATTGTGGACCATTATCATGGATGATCCTGTGAGGTAGGCCGAAGCGATAGATAACGTGATGTTTGATGAAACTGATCACGTTCAACGTCTTTACTTCAGTGAGCGGTATAGCTTCCGCCTATTTGGAGTAGTAATCGATTATAGCTAGGATAAACCGATGTCCTCTGGAGGATTGCGGGTTGATTGGGCCTATGACGTCCATACCCTAGGCTTCAAAAGGCCAAGATGCCGCCGTCGGGTGTAGAAACTCTGAAGGTTGATGAATGAAGTCGGCATGAAACTGAAAAGCCCTACACCTCTTTGCATATTCAACAATATCTACCATAATCATAGGCCAATAATAACCCATTCGTCTGAGGTGATCTTGTAATTTGGGGCCTGGTTGATGTGCACCACAAATTTCGTCGTGAGCCTCACGGAGTGCATGTTTGCCTTCTGTGTCTGATAAACATCGTAATAGTAGCCCATCGTAAGAGTGTTAGTATAACATTTTGGTAGCTGTATCATAATAAAATCTGAGGGATCGTCTTTGGACAGACACTGCTTCCTTTGGGTCCACAGGGAGGATTCCGTAGATGGCGTAGTCTATGATAGGAAATCTCCAGTCTTTGACGTTGACGTTTGTTTCTGTTGCGTAACTGTGATGAATATGCAAGACATCTTTCACACAGAATAGCTCTCGACCAGATACTATGATCGAATACTGAGTATTGGTAGGGACGGTCAAGGAAGCAACAAGACCGGCTAAAGCATCTTCTTCTATATTCTGTAATCGAGGCACGTGCTCGATGAAGAATCCAGCAAAAGTAGAAGCCAATTCGATTGTCACTTTGTGATATGGGATGAGGTCTTCGTGACAAACTTCATAATCCCGTTGGACCTGACTAACTATTAGCTTAGAATCGCCATAAGCTTCTAGATAGTCAACTCACAATTGTTTTGCCAGTTGAAGGCCGATCAGTAGGGCATTATATTTGGCCACGTTGTTAGTACAGGGTTCCACGAAAGAATATGCACGATGTATAACCAGATGGTCAGGTGACACAAGCACGATGCCTACTCCGGCCACGATATTTCTATTAGGTCCTGTTCTTGATGCACCATCAAAGAATATTCGCCAAATGGGGATTTCCTCTGTTACGGTGTTAGACTCCACTACTTCATTCAGGATTTCATTGTAGAGTTTGGAAGATCTAGCACCGGATGAGCTGCTAGGAAATTAGCTAACGCTTGGCCTTTTACTGCCTTCTGAGGGATGAACAACATATCGTATGGAGTCAACAGCATTGCCCATGTAGCTAAACGGGAATTAAGAGAACCCGGTTTAGTCATGAGTATTTTGAGAGGATTGACTTTAGATATGATGTGGATAGTATGCTCAGACACATAATGGCATGTCTTCTAGATAGGAAATACCAGTACGAGACATTCCTTTTCCACAGGTGAGTATCTGTGCTCGGCACCCACCATCGTGCGACTGAGGTAGTAGATTGTTTGTTCATGGCCGCCTTCATTCTTCTAAGCTAATAGGGCACCAAGGGAATGGTCCATAGCACGGACATATAGTAAGAAGGGCTTCCCCATTATTGGAGCCGCCAATACTGGGGGGCTTGTGAGATACTTCTTGATGTCATCAAATGCACGTTGACATTGTTCAGTCCAGATGAAAGATGCTTCTTTATTTATGAGCTGAGTAAACGGTTGATACCTTCCAGAAAGATTTGAAATGAAACGTCTGATGTAGGCTAGCCTTCCTTGAAGTCCGTGTAGCTCTTTGAGATTTCTTGGAGGATGCATATCGAGGATAGCTTTCACTTTCTTTGGGTCAAGATGTATACCCTTTGAAGTGATAACAAAACCAAGGAACTTGTCGCCGGAGACTCCCAGAAAAGGCTTGTTGGATTCATCTTGAGTTTGTGTGCACACATTAGTTCGAACACCGTTTTTAAATATTAGAGGTAGTTGCCCTTGAGACGACTTTTAACTGTGATATCGTCTATGTAAAATTCCATCGTTTTGCGCAAATAATCGCAAAAAATTGTGTTCATAGCTCGCTGGTATGTCGCCCCTGCATTTTTCAATCCGAAGGACATCACAGTATAGTAGTATACCCCCAATGGTGTTCGAAAAGATATATATTTCTTATCGTCGGGGAACATCTTGATCTGGTTGTAGCCTGAGAACCCATCCAAGAAGGACATCCACTCGAAGCTGCAAGTATTGTCGATCATTACGTCGGTGATCGATAGAGGAAACTCATCTTTCGGGGATGCAGAGTTCAAATCACGGTAATCGATATAGACTCGAACTTTACCATTCTTTTTCATAACTGGCATAATGTTAGCGACCCAGTCAGGATGTTGTTCTTCACGAATGAACCCCTTAAAATAAGCTTATTGACTTCACTCTCGATGGCCTCCATGATATCTGGTCAGAATCGTCGTTGTTGCTGCTTTACTGGCTTAGCTTTGGACGAAATATTTAGGCAGTACATAGCAACTTTAGGGTCCAAGCCTGGCATGTCTTCATAGCTCCATGTAAAGACGTCAATGTATTCTCTTATAAGTTGTATAAGAGATTTTCCTTCTTCTCCAGACAGACTTTTGCTGATGAAGATTGGTTTAAGAGATGATTCATCTACTAAATTAACTTGGACGACTTTGTCTTTAGTAGGAGGTTTACGTTGTTCAAAACGTAACTTCCACCTAGTATCTATCTTTTGAGCCTATTATTCAAGCTCGATCGATTGGACATCGTCTGTAATTTGGTCAATTGACACCATGTTGACGGACAAAGTTGCTTTGAACATGTCTCTAATGCTGGAGTCTGAATCCCAGAGGCAGGAATCAGAAGAATGAGAACAACGATCCGCTTTGACGTCTGATCCTTCAGGAGTTGTTGGAGGAGTAACGTAACCCAAACCAACACCATTTTGTTAATAATAGTTCTCGGGTTTGCCAGGAGGAGCAAAGTGACGTATTGGCAATCGTCGTCCCTGACCGTAGTTTAGTCCCTGGTCGCTTTTTATATCATATCCCATGTTCTGGATGATATTCTTGGCCTGCCAACTATATCGGTAAAGTTGTATTTTCCCAGAATCATAGTCAGCTTCAGTGTTGTGACTGGGAGAAGTAGAGCCCAGAACGAACTTTCTTTCGCCAATTATTCGACCGAAGATGATCAATTATTCACCCTTCTTTCTAGCTGGAACGATGAAGTAGTGGATATCTTCTGGGCAGACTTTTTCCTGCAGACGAGGCATCGTAACCGGCATGCAGAGATGTGGTCCTATGCCGTGCTCTAGGCCGTATATCATATCTATGTACTGGTTTACATATTGGTGGACATCGGAGTATTTCAAAGATAAACCTTTACTTAGATAATATGCAAGTTCTTCTTCAGGGATTACATCATCCACTGAAGGTACATTATTTTGAGTATTGATATACTCATTGAGGGGATCATTGTCTGGAACAGGAGCCACAGACATGGCCATGTTCGTCACATAGGGTAACTCTTCAGGATTGGGAGGACGGACTTCAGCAGGTTCTACCCGAGGTGTTTTGCGGAGAGTGATGGTCAGTGGTTTGACCATATCAGGATTCTTCTTTTTAACCCAGATTGTGAGAGACTTTGGAGTACTTTTTGGAGTAGTACATCCTTTGGCTCGGATAATCAGGAAACCATCACTGGCGGATGAACTCACTTTAGCTGCATCGTCAGCTTCGTTGCTGTCATCCTTGGAGGGCTGAGATTGGTAAAGTAGCAAATCTCCATAGTAGGCGTCAATACCCTTGAAAGGATCGACATCGGCAAACTCCATCTTCACGATGCCATCGCTGTTGACGTACTTAAAGCACTGGTGAAGGGTAGAAGGAACAATCATGTTCTCGTGTATCTATGGATGTCCTAACAAGATGTTGTAGGACACGTTGGCGTCGATTACATAGCAAGAAACCTCCGTTCGGAGATCACCAATCTGGCAGTTGAGACGGATCTTGCCTAGCGGGTGGCTTCTTCCAGCATTGAAAGCCATGATAGTTGTATTGGTTGCAGATAGCTTGTGCAAAGGGATGCCTAGAATTTGGAGTAAACTTTTAAAAATGTTGCTGAGGGAGGAACCTAGATCGATATGCATCTGATCCACCTTAATCGCCCCAATATACCCTGTAGAGTACAGAGTTCTATCATGACAATAGTTTTTGAGTAGCATATTCTCCTGTAAAAAGGTGATGTTGGGCACCACTTCCATAGTGCTGTGGCAGTGAGGACAGGAGATGGGATCTTCAACGGGGGCTTTGACTTTAGCGAGATAAGAGTCGACATGTAGTAATGCCTCACTTAAGGCCTTTTGCGTCTCTTTGGAGAGTCGCAATAGATCGAACAAAGACAACCTGGCAGGTGTATTGGCCAGCTGTGCCAGTATGTCAATGTTGTAAGGCCGATCCATGCCTTCGGGAGTTGGTGCCTTCAGAGACTTGTCAAATCACGTCTCCTTCTGCTTGGCTTTGTCGGTAGTTGAGGGCTTAGATGGACCGGCTTCTGAACTTGTGGGGACAGCAGGAGCTTGAGAATGTATTACATCTTCTTGTGCGGGTCGTAAGTCCGTAGGTGAGCCTTTCCAGATCGTGTCTCGTCAGATAGAACTTCATAAATAGGAGACGACACCATATAGCATGATTTGTATTTCTTGTCCCTCTTTACTTTGGAAGATACCACCCCCTACGTCATTTCTTGCACAAGGTCTGGATGGACCCACATGATCTTACCATGTTTTGTCGTGAGTGGAACCAAGGTTGAGTTGCGAGTTGGCGGCAGCTTGACGACTTCCATTATTGCCTTGGGGATTGGGACTACGCTGTCTGGGACTTCTGTTGAAGGAAAGTCACCAAATTGAAGAGTGATCATGTTAGAAGATACGACATTGTCTTCAGCTTCGAGGTTGATACTTGACTGTCGATAAGCTGTTGTATCTTCTTTTTCAGGACGATGCAATCTTTGGTAGAGTGGTGCACGTACTGATGATAAAGAGAGTACTTGGGATCGTTGAGTTGATTCGCCTCCGCAGGACATCGTGGTGGAGGCAATGTCAGTTTATTATCCTTCATCAATGTGTGAAAAATGGTAATAACATTATCTTTGTCAAAGGAGAAAGTCTCATTAGGTTTGTTAGGAGCGCCCTGAGAATTGGAAGCTCCCTTGGAAGTGTCGACCTTCAAGACTTCTTTTCCTTTATCCCACAGACAGGGATAGTTTGAGGGTGCTTGCCGTTGTCTTCAGATTTGGGTGTCTTCAACCCCAGTAATTCCAGATTAGGGACATCATTTTCAGCAGCATCAGCGGCCCCAATGAAAGCATGCCATGTATCATACTTATGTATACCCAGACAGAACTTCACTGTAGGAAGGAAGTTATGTCGACAAGTATCCATAAGTTCTGAGTCTGGTATACAAAAGGGCATCTTCAATGCTAGTCGCCTGAAGCGTTCGACGAAAGCAATAACAGACTCAGTCCTCCTTTGCTTGGTCTCGGTGAGGGTAGACATACTAACATGCATGTCACTCTCATAAAACCTGTTGAGGAATAACCTCTCCAAATCTTTAATGGAATTAAAACAACCGCCAGGCAGACTGCAGAACCATTCAAAAGCTACCCCCTGCAAGGTGCTAATAAATAGCTTTGAGAAGAACACATCGTCCTTAGGTAAGTGTAGAGTCTGCGTGTTGAAGTATGTCATGTGTTGGCGAGGAAAAGTCATCCCGTCAAATGAATTTAGCGTTAGTGGCTTGTAGTTAGGAGGGCAAGTAGCATTCTCCCATTCTGGAGGATAAGGTTGAGATATCTCCATCTTCTGAAGCTCATCTTTGTGTGAGATGGTATCGAGATGGGCAACAAGAGAATCAAATGCATCTTATTGATTAAGAAGATATTGAGAAACGGCCGCAGTACGGTTGTCAGGCGTTGTTGGTGAAGGACCACCCCCAGCATTTATAAGATTTTGAGAAGGCACAACGGAATGATACTCCTTCTGTAGTGAAGGATGGTTGTTGCTATGAGCCGGACTAACGTGTGCTGAGATGTTTGGTTGAGGTGGAGGAACAGCCCCAGCGGTTTGGACTGCCATGATACTGGTAAGCATATCAGTGATCTTGGCAAATGTTGTTTCAAGACTCTCTAGCCGTTTGTTGGTCTGATCACTGGCTTCTTCAGGTCTCTATCCATCCGCCATGTATGTAGATAACATACGAGGATGAATAGAGGAGATAGTACAACTGGTGCTGATACTGTCTGTCTCTGAGTTAAAAAGTCCCTCGTCTTCACGTAGAGGAGGTAGATAGTCACCGTCAGACTCGAAGATATCATCGTCATCTGGAAGGCTACCCCCGGTGTGAAGGTCATCTGCTTCAGACTCTAAGTGAATACTACCCCCAGCTGAAGGATCATCACCTCCAGCTTGGGAGTCCTCATCATCTATACGGAATCTCGTCCTTGACCGAGTACCCATATAGACTCCTTCAGATGTAACAGCTCGCTGGCTATCTATTGGTAGACTTCTTTTTCTTCTGTTCGTAGAACTGAGAGAAAAAGTTGGGTTCGTGGTCCACCTTCTTTGATTGGGGCTCCCGTAAGGAGGACCCCATAAAGCCATGTTGGATGAAACACATAGCGGCTTTTCATCATCAGAGCGATGTAGTCATCGAAACACGGACTGCCTCTGAGGCACTCTCGTTGCTTTGGAGCAACAACAGTTGATGACAATACTAGTGCACGGATGTATGCCATGAATTGCCGTATCCTCCCTCGCTTTATGCTTATAATTTATCATGTCACATAAATCAGTGGAAGGGAGTTTTCCCTTAAAACCCATGTCACATGCATCGCCGAGCTTTGCATTTGGGTTTGTAAGGGGAGTTGGCACATCCGGACTTAGTTCACGTGCAGGGGCAACCCCCACACCTAAGTTCCGTAATGACCTTGAAGACAGCCCCGTGCTATACGCGGTGGGGTTTATCTTTTTACTGTGGGCGCATAGACCCTGGAGCATGCCCTTAGGCGCACGCTTCCCTGAGGTCCTGGTAGCATGCCTGACCCTCCTAGATGTGGGCACATAGAATGGGTCATCAGAGCCTGGGCGCATAGCTTTGGACGTATGGCCTTGGGCGCATAGCCTATCGAAGACAGAAGTACTCTGGTTAGAGTTATGTGCCCACATATTACCTTGGGCGCATGACTCTGGGCGCATGCTTTGGAAAGCAGCGCTGTTTTCTACCAATTTCGTCTTGTTCGTTTGTGAGGCTCGCTGAGTTTGTCCAGAGCATCAAACACTTCGATTCTTTGCATCGTAGTATTTTTTTTCCAAATTTTGAGTGTTGAATACTCTGTTATTGGTTGCACAAGAGGGAAGCCGCTGAGCTAGTAGAGCCCGAAGCGGTATGCGCCTTCTTCGTGTCAGGAGCCTCTGGCAGAGCTATGCGCCCACAGAGGAGCTCCATGCACCCACGTGGAAGGCCTATGTGCCTACGTGATAGAGTTCTTTGGTTGCATATCTTCTATAATACTGGCAGGATATGCACCCCGAGCCTTCGGAAACCAAGTCTTGCGAGACTTGTTTGGCTTTACTGATTTTGAGGGAATAGAGCCGTCCCTCGAGAGCATCTCTTTAAACGCCTGCTAATCGAACATCACGATCAACATCTTCTGAGTGATCCCCACTTTATCGGTATCAGATTACGTCACCACCTTCTCGTCAGAGGAAAAGGTAGTCCCCAGTAGAGTCGCCATTTTTTTGGACACGCACAAAAAAGAAGAAAAAACATTATCTTTTCTTATTGGCGCAAGGCACCACAAATCGAGTACGCCTGAGAGATCCTGCGCTGAGGATCCCCGAGTACAAAAAGAATTCTGGGGAATGGGACGATGGAGATCGAGAGGCAGTTGTCCCTTTACTTCGTTGACACTTCGATTACAAAAGTGGGAGAAAACCTAAGAAAATTGCTAACTCTCAGCTCACTGGCAAGAAGGGCAGCAATTTGGCTCTTGAAATGCTCTTCGTTCTGTCTGTCTTTGTAGAGGGGGACGCTCTCTATTTATAGTTGTTTTGGCACTGAAAATGACTGTTATACACCCACAGGTGGAAAATATACTGATTTATTGTGGGCGCATAACACTCATTTAGGCGCATTGGGTGTAGGCGCATAGATACTGGATGATCGTGGGTAGATCATAGGATTGCTGTGGAGTTGACGTGACCGCATGCTTCGGTGCACAATTACTCGTGGAGACTGACGTAGTCGCATGCTTCGGTGCACGATTGATCGTGGAGTTTTGACTGAGTCGTAGGGATCTGCTGTCTTGGGCGCATAGAGCGGGAGTGAGTTTATGCGCCCACACTTGGGTGCATGTTTGACCTGCACAAAAACAATGTGAGCACATAGACCCTCTTTGATCATGTGGGCACATAGCTCCTCATTGATCCTGTGGGCGCATACCTCCCTCTTCGACCATGTGGGCGCATAGCCCCCTCTTTGACCATGTGGGTGCATAGCTTCTTTTGTTTTTGTATTTTTCATGCTTCTACACATGGGGGGTGCATATTCTGGCCGACCATGTAAAAAGGGGGTTTGGGGAATTGTGCAAAGTCATAAATGCCCTCCAAGTCAAAGAATAGAAGGGTTTTGAGTTGGGGTCAAAATGGTAACTTGAAAATTGTAAATTCCAAGTTCTAAATCTAATTCTAAACTCTAATTCCCACTAAAATCAAATGGGATTAGTCAAAATAAAATCTGGGTTTGGTCATAACATGTTGGACGGGTCCAATTGGGTCCAAAAATGACCCGGGTCACTAACACAAGTCGAAATGAGACAAAACTCAAACCCGATCAAATAAAACCCCAGAACACAATATTAATAAATTAATATTCATAAAAAATATTAGAATATTAAAAATGACAAATTTGTCCTCAATTTTGAAAACTGGAAGTGACAAATATCTACCCCCTTTAAAATAATTTCGTCCTCGAAATTAAAGTTGGTTGTACTCTTCTCTAGGCCAAATCCCCAACAGTCAAGGTCGAAACTTCTATCTAGCAACACACAAGATCATGGTCTTACTGGTCGCAATTTTATAGTCTCAACATGGTCACTACACTATCTAGCACAACAAAAATACAATTCAAGAGGTACTATTGGAACATACAATAATCATAGAAAGGACGGAAGAAGAACGGAGAAACAAACCTGCTAACCCATCACCAGTAGCATCGACCTCCTCGACAGTCAAGGAAAAAGTCATGTCCGGCCGGGTACATCCTTCTGTCGACGCGGGACATGACGCTGTTCCATAGGTGGCCTAACTCCAATCCATGCCCTTGGTATGGATACTGTCCAGGACAATGAAGGGTATCCCCAATTCGAGTCGAAAAATAAAAGTGACTTCGTAGGGTGAATCAAGAGTGGGTCATGTGTCAGGAAAGTCGTGTGACAAAATAAAGCACAAGATGGTATGTCTGAGTGGGATACGAAGGTCATGGGTATAGGGTGTCTTGTCTAGATCATGCATGTGAAGTTGGTTTTGAGAAAACAACTAGTCTTGTGCTCATAAATTAAAAGTCATGGCAATGTGCATATGATAATCATAAACAAAGTGGGAAGGGTCAAATGGCCTGAATTGATCCGAAAGTTATGATACAAAAGTAGTACAAGGGAACAAGTTTGAGTGGGACATGATATATCAAAATAAAGATAATCTTGTCTACTACAAACTCATGAAGGGAGTTTCCAGAGATTGACATATCTGATGCTCCAGAAATCAAAGTCACGAAAGAACATCATCTATTTCAACAGAAGTAAAATGATAGAGATGACATGTTAGGACCCTTCTCAAGATACAATCTGACAATCATACGCGTCTGTTCAAAATCATGATACTTAGAATCCTCACCACGCTAGTAAGCAAGGCTGCGATAAACGGTAGGGTTCATAACTGGGGTATGTACCTCTATAATCATGTCATCTGGAATCCTTGCTACGTCGACTAGTATAGCTGCAAGAAATCCCAAATCTTATAATCAAGATATGTACATCCGAAGTCAGGTCTCTACGTTCTCGCCACACCAGCTAATATAGCTGCGATAAACTTTAGGCTCCATAACCAAGTAGACGTTTTACTTTCCATGTTATTTCTGTCAGCATATGTTATCAGAAAATACCGTAACTCCGGCCATAACATTCATCTCGATATGAAAAGTCAAGTCAACGACGATCCATCAAAATTAAATTCGATAACGATGAGCAAGGGTCAACGGAAGCAAATTTTAAAATAACATTTAAACAAGATTCTCAAGGGTTGTCCCGGTCGTTTGCAAATATTATTGACCAGGATAATGCCTCCCTCGATCATAATCTTACAAGGCCTACCCAAAAATTCAGTAATAATATTGTGTCTAAAAGCAAGAGAAACATACACAAAACTGTGCATAGCACCAGAATTAAACAAAGCTAATGCAGGAAAAGAATCGAGTAGAGCAGACCTGCCACTACATCTTCTATGGGCTCAGTCTCCTCAGCTGCCAATACGAACGCTCTGCCCTGGGGTGCTATCCTTTGCTGGACAAAATACTGCTGCTGCATCTGAAGTGGCAGACCCCACTACTAAGCTACAGGTGGTGCTCTGTCCTAACCTCCCTTGGTTGGACGAATAGGGCAATTCTATAGATGATGGTCGGACGCTTTACAGAACAAGCAAACCCCCAACCTCATCTTACAGACCTCCCGGGTGTGCCCCGACTTCCCACAGAAGGCACACTGAATTGGCTGTCTCTGACCCTGCTGGTGATGGGCACGTGCTGGTGCCTAATGTTGCTAAAACTGAGGTTGCTGATACGACCTCTGCTGAATGTGAGGACGTTTGGCCGTCCCCGTACTAGAACAACCTTTCAAAGCATCACTGTTCCACTTGGGCCTAAGACTGTAGTCTTTCTCTGCTATCTAAGCATCCATAAGATTCTACTCAAAAGTCGTATCGTGACGCCCAGATGTGCGAGAGCAAATAATGTGGATCAGGCCCCTTCTGAACTTATGGGCCTTCTCTCCCTCATCCTGAACCATTTCTGGGGCGAATCGGCTCAGGCGAAAGGACTCCGCCGCATACTCATCCACCTACGAGTTCCCCTGGACCAACCCTGCAAACTGACCCTCCAACGCGCTGAGAGCTACATCAGGATAGAACTTCTCCTTGAATAGCTTTCAGAAGTTCTTCCAAGTCAGCCCTCTAACAGATGCACGAGGATCTGTATGGTACCAGGTCAACGCAATATCGAAGAACTGGCTCGCTGTTGCTGATACCCACAACCTCTTCGGGATCTCTGTTAGCTCCAGGCTCCTCTCTACGTCCTCTAGCCAATCATCGGCGTAAAGGATGCCCTCGCTGTTTTCCATAAATAAATTCTATTTATTTATTGTGTTTCTGAGAAAATTACAACTGTAGGAATCTGATCTAGAAGACGATCACTTTATCCCTTGGACGATGCGATGAAGAAGGCTCGAATCTCGAAGAACTTTGACAGCAACTAGGCAATATCTCTGTTCTCTCTGAATTGAATGTGTCGTGTCTGTTGAAGGTGGAAAAACTCTTTTTTATAGAGTTCTGGATAACTGCTCTGGGCATACGCTCAGTCAGTTACTTGACGTGTGCATAACTGCAGGGACGCATGGCGAATTTTGGTGGAGACACATTGGAGTGCGGTTAAGAGTAGTGGAGTATATCCATGAGAGATTGATGGCATGAATGCCATATTGCATAACTTCTAAGTGAGTGGGTAACCGAATACAGGACACATGAGAACGTGTGTTGACTGTACATTTGAAGTTATCTTTTGGAGAAGCATGCCTAGCATACTCTGTCTTATTTAAAGAGGAGTCATATGGAGTCTATACGCTCACTTGATGAGGAGTCGTATGAAGTCCATACGCTACCTTGATGAGGAGTCGTATGAAGTTCATACGCTGCCTTGATTAGGAGTCGTATGAAGTCCATACGCTGCCTTGATGAGGAGTCGTATAAAGTTCATACGCTGCCTTGATGAGGAGTCGTATGAAGTCCATACGCTGCTTTGATGAGGAGTCGTATGAAGTCCATACGCTGCCTTGATTAGGAGTCGTATGACTGGGGAAGTAGACACGTGGCTGTCCTCAATCTTCTCGAATATGCCATATCTCTTAATAACTGATGAATATCTCTCGAGCGTCGTGTTGCAGATATGACGGCTGACAGGCTGTCAGATCTGACAGTAATGATGGCTGTGCATTTATGATGGCTAATGAGCTGTCTTCGTAAAAGATGAAATTAACTCTCGAAAATCCATACGACGGTTAATTCTCCTAAGATAGCTGTTCTTTGCATGAAAGATGAAGTGTCAGATTCATTGTCCACTGAGTGTATGCTGTGCTGTCAGTCGAGAAATAATAATATATTCACTGAGCGTATGACTTTTGTACTGAGCGTATGGCCTTTGGCCGAGCGTATAGCCTTTGGCTGAGCGTATGGCCTTTGGTTGACTTAGTCTTATGTCAGCGTGTCAGAATTTTTCACACCCTACAAGACCTCCTTCAAAGTTTTCGAACTTTATGATTTTCAAAAGTTTGAAATTACTTTGAATTCAAAGTGGGAATGAGTCTTGACATGCTGGCATGAGTTTGTTATCTCCTTGATATCAGTGCATATCTCTAGGGATTCTGTATTTTGAAAATAATTGCCGTTTGGGCTTCTCTTTCTCCTATAAATAGACCTTTAAGAACTGACTTCTTTTCTTTACTTTTGCCTTCGTCTTTGAGAGAGAAGCCAGAGCTCGATTTTTCTTCTTCTCTAACCTAATCTTTGTCAATGGCACCCAAGAACGACGTTGTTGCAAAGGGAAAAGGCAAGGCTCCTGCAGAGCCGTCTCGACCCGTCGCCGCGACCACCAAGAGAACCGTCGAGCAACGTCTTCCACAGAGCTAACATCCGTTGAGACCCCTCTATGGTGAGGATGGGGACGATGAACTGTAACCATCCCCTTTTTAGGGCTCTGGCTAGGACAAAATCAGAAAACGTATCCCTTTTTAGGGTCAATACGTCAGAAAATACACTTCCCTCTTTAGGGTTTAGTAGTATTCCATGTTTTTCGTCTATACGAAAAATATGTTTTGAGCGTATTTCTGTAAGATACGCATATCTTTGATAGAAATGTCAAAATACGCTGATCTGAAGGAATACGCTATATCAAGTCGTCTTGTTGAGATACGCTGACTCTTTTATTAGCGTATCTTCAATGAACGTCTTGCTAACCATTCACTGTTCTTTAAAGAATTCCATACGACTGTCTGCTTTGGTTTAGACATATACGTAGCTAAGTATATGTTGAACTTAGAATATGTCATACGCTTAGGATAGACTGAGCGTAGGTTAATCCTTGACCTTGACATACGCTTAGGATGGGCTGTGCGTAGGTTGAGCTTTAAACTTGACATACGCTTAGGATAGACTGAGCGTAAGTTGGTCTTTGTACTTGACATACGCTTAGGATAGACTGAGCGTAAGTTCGTCTTTGAACTTGATATACGCTTAGGATAGACTGAGCGTAAGTTGGTCTTTGAACTTGACATCCCTTTATATTAAGGATTTTTAACCTCTTATTTCTCCTTTGTAGTGGATATTCTGGCCCAAGAAGCTCAGTTTGAAGGATGTGCAGGGAGCAACTATAAGAGTGATCTATCCCACGTCCACTTTCCACAATTTGATGAACCTTATACAAGGATAGCCATTCTGAAAAATCAAGACAGCGAAACCCTGCTAAGTCTGATAAGTGGTCAACCACTGCAGAATGTGGACAGTGTTACTCACTCAAAACCGACATTTTTATTCGGGGATGCTATTGACAAAGACTCCCAGCCAGCCTCCGATAAATTGTCATACTCCTATTACCGGGATGACGATGCGACCCAGCCAATGTACTTGACTGGATTGTCTAAGAGTATCAACATAGCTCGCTTGTTCCATGCAAGTCACCAAAGGCACATAAAGTGGGATATTACTCCGACTCGTCAGGCAAAAGCTGGATGGGTAGGGTACAGACAGGGAATATTTCGCAGTGGTACTGAGCCGCATATTTCAGTTTTACGAGGACTATTGCCCTCCATAATTCCCCCTGAGGATTCTTCACTTCTGATGCCAGTTAGAGTCCCAATATTTGCAAATGAATTTGCACCGCTAGACAATGCTATCTATCCGAAACAGTCTATGAGACTCACTGATCTCGTAAATCCAGAGAATACCAGATGGACTGCTCTCGTGAGATGGATTCTGAGAGATTATGGAAATCAGTTGAAGGCAATAGGCCTGTATGATGCCATCAAGTGCACTGCTTATGGTTTTAGGCCGAATCCAGATTTATTCCTGGCACTAGCAGAAAGGTATAATTACCGCACTGGAACTTTTATGACTCCGAGAGGCGAGATAGGATTCGCTCTCTACGAAATGGCGTACATTTCTCAGCTGCCAACAGGAGATCTACCATATGAGGAGTATATCCCTTTTATTGATGAAATGAACAAGATCTCTGACGCCAACCCACTAATTCTTCATGTATTTGAAGAATTAATGTGCCACTACAGTATCTGTAAGGCCTTTTATAAGGCAAAAGATGTAGATTCAGGCTGCTATACTTTGAAGTGGATGGCCTACTTATTCTAAGGCTGCACCGAAGAAACTCAGAAGAAGAAGAAGACCGAACAATATATTGGTCATTTTAAACCTCTGAGTCAAGCTGAAATTGACAGATTAATCCGGAAGACCACCCATGATGACATCATCATTGAAGAAGATGAAGGCACCTATAAAGCTGGTGATAGGTTAGAGACCTACATAAAGCAAGGTGGCCGATCTTTATCCAGTGAAGGTCATCTGGCTGGATTTCTATCCCTTTGGCTGAGAAGATTTGTAGTACCCGGCACCAGTTCGGCAGACAGGATACACAGAGGAATCGTATTTGCAGCGGTCCGTCTGACATTCAGGTACAAGATGGACTTGCTAACGGCGATGACATGCCGTCTGAATGCTGGTTTAAGGGCATATGCAGACAGAATGTTTAACCTGACGAGGAAGAAATTAACAGCATTTCCTCGGATAGAAATGCCCTTCACATATTTGTATGGCTGGCTGCTCTTCCATTTCGAATCTCTTATGAGTGCTGGACTGGCTAGACCAGATGATACTTTCTTAGAAAGATACCGTCATACTCCCAAGTGGAAATATGACACCTTGACAGACTGCAGGACTATTCTGAATAGGGAATTTCACCTGTGTTCCTCCGCTTATCGGTTATGAGACTATGCCTACGAGGATGATTGATGGCACTAGTGCCAATGAACTGGATGATGTCCAGCATGAATGGCTGAAGAGAATTAGACCATCTCACCTGGTCTGTCGTCATGACGACATTACTTATTTGGAGCCATATCTTTCGAGTAGATTTGCTCGACAATTTGGCTATGATCAGCTGCATGTAGGGAATGCAACGACATGCTTCAATCATCAAGGCGGCTTGATCGATGGTGCTAGAGCCTGGATATATTATGTTGCCAAAGGTACTGGAGCTACCTTTACAATGCCAGATCCGGTGAATCATCGGAAAGGAGCTAGGATGTTGGCATCTTATGCTAAATTTTATGTATCTGCGAATACATTTGATGAGAAATTTAGCATCTTGGGTAAGAGCTTTATTCATGTTACTAAGAAGTCAGCCAAATCGACTCTGCCAGAAAATTGTCATGATCGGGAGGATCCTCTCGCTACTGACGAGATTTATGAAGAAGTCTCAATGGAAGATCTCTTTCCTGATGAACTTCATCAGCCACTGCACGTACCGCTTGGAAATGTCGAGAAGAGTGTATCTGCTGAGGATACACCGAAGAGAAAGCGTGGCAAGGGTACTTTCGGGCCCGCTCCAAAAAGAGTCACTCGAGCAGAAGGTCGTAGTCGCGTAGGGATTACTATCCTGGAGACTTCTCCTGCTTCGAGTCAACAAACAAAAGATGCTGACGAAGAAGGTAGTGACCCCAAAGAAGATTATCCTACCATTCCACTAATGAAAAGGGTAGGAAAAAGAAAAGTGGTAGTTTCGAAGACTAAATCTGTAATTTGTCTTGATGCAGAAAGCCCCACCAATCGTGCTGAACGATTGGCTCGAGAGAAACAAACCGTCCTTGCTCCTCAGCAAGGAGTTGAAGAGGGATCTTCTACTGCCGAGAAGATTATTGAAATTTCTTCCCCTGCACCCTCGGAAGTGCAGCCTACGCAGGATACTAATATAGAACCTGCTGCAGAGGATGTGCTAGAAGAATCGGCAGCTGAGCCATTTCCTGATCGAACAACACTGGCTGCCGAGGATCTTTCCAAGGTAGTGGATGAGCATGTCGAAACATCTGAAGAAGAACAGGTTGACTATGAACCTTCATCTCATTCCTTTGAAGATGAGGGTATGGAGATTGAAGATGAGTCACCAGCTGAAATCCGTGTCGATGAGTTGAAGACGGCCGGCCAACATTCGGGGTTGACTCTGGAGCTAGAGAACCTTCTAGAAATAGAAGTCCATGTTCCGAGCACCTCTGGGGCAGAAAGCAGTGCAATAAGGCCAGTGTCAGAAGACACTTTGAATAGACTGCGGATAGGGATGAACGATCCTATAGAAACAGAGTATGAGCCCACTTCAGGTAATATCTTATTCAGTACAGTTTTGTCTTTTCTTGCTTTTTATTGTCTTTAATTCTTATCAAGCTTCTTTGATTCCAAAAGTTGTAGGAACTACGCCGGCAATGAGCTCGACTCATGCTCCACCTGTTCAGACTGAGGTTGGTGAGGGAAGCTCACATTTACAACATTCTCCAAAAGCACATACCTCTGTTTCCAGAGTAGAGTCCATTCCGGCTCCTTCTTTCACAATGGCAGCAACTCCTGATTTTGAGACAGGGATAGCAAGGACCATGGCGATGTATTTAGATATTATTTATTCATATCTGGATACATTCTCCAAGCGATTCATGAAGGACGAGACTATGCCTTTTTAAATCTTCGAGCGGCGATTAATTTCCCACTCTTAGCTTTGCGATAGGCTGGTTATGAAACTCAGTGCACTTTCTTTGAGCATCTCCTAGATGATTTGGAAGTAACTATTCATAAATACTGGAAGATCAAAAAAGAAGATATTAAATCTTTGACTGTGGCTGAGATTGCTCAACCAGAACGTGAGGCTCAAATCCAGCAGGCTGCTTTAAAAGAATTCCTCGCTTTATCATTTAAGAAATTAATGGCAAAGGATGAGGAAATAGTATCGACTCGTCAGAAGATACAATGTCTGGAAGCTGAGGAAATGTCTAGAGCTGAAGAACTTCAAAAGCTAAAAGAAGAATTAGCTCGTCTCCAGGAGCGTATTGCATCCGCAAAAAAGGAGCAATCTGATATTATCACTGCTCGTAAAACCGAAGCTACCCGTTATCAGGTCTTACAGCAAGAGCGGGAACAGATGCAGACTGATCAGATAGAAGAAACCAATCGTCGCAGTTCTATTATCATTAATTTCGATCAACAGATAGTTGCGATTGAAGCAACAGAGTGAATTCGTAAAGCTCATAAAGAAAAGATGAATCATGTACTTGCTCATATTCAGGAGATTATTACTCCTTCTAAATAGATTAATACTCACCTGTAATCAGTATTTTGATTTTGATTAAAGAAATGAGTATTTGACTTGATTTCGATTTTGTGTGTGATGTTTTTTGTTGAAAATATGTTTAGAGGTAAATAATACATGACATATTTTAATGGAATGAAATATACAAATAAATTTTGTAATTTCATCAGATGAGAGAAAATTAAATACAGATATAAAGATATCTTTGGATTTAATTTTCCATGATCTTTGGACTCGGAAATCAAAAGACTAGATATCATTTTCATAGAATAGAAAATATAATACTGAGATAAAAAATTTAGAGGTAATATGGACGTGATTTTCTATATGAGATCTTTATTAAGTCCACTGGGGATCTAATAAGACAGAACATCAAATTCTCTGGGAAGATGATATGTGGTAGAATATCAATTTTCGTTGGGGATAATGATATCGAGACGACATTTGTAGGGAAGAATAAACTCTAAAAATATCATATATCAATGAAATTTATGCGTAATATTTCTTTAAGAATTTGCCGTTAATAGGCATCATCGTGACCTTACCATCCATAGAGGTAAGCTGATATGCTCCGTTTGAGAAGACTTTGTTTACGACGAATGGGCCTTCCCATTTTGCATCAAACTTGCCTTTGCTCATATGTGTCATAGTCATTGAACGCTTGACGGTAAGAACAAGTTCTCCTTTTCGATATGCTCTGACTTTCACCTTCTGGTTAAAAGCTTTTGAAATTCGGGCCTGATACAGCTCGATATTTTGTTGAGCATACAATCGTTTTTTGTCTAGAGCTTCTAGCTCTTGAAGTTGAAGATGATCATTGTTCTCTGTTGTAAGTTCATTGGAGATTGCGATTCTCAGAGAAGGAATCTGGATCTCGAGAGGAAGGACAGCTTCGCACCCGTATACCAAAGAGAAAGGCGTACACCCGGTCGCATTGCGAACTGTGGTACGGTAGGCCCATAAACATTCACCAAGCTTCTCGCTCCAGTTGCGTTTGTTAGAAGAAACAAATTTTTTCAGGAGTTTGATGATGGTTTTATTGAAAGCTTCCGCCAATCCATTAGCCGTTGGATTATATGCTGTAGAAGCTAGGTTATTGATTCGATGGTCATCGCAGAATTGAGTAAATTTCTGACTGACGAACTATGGTCCATTATCATGGATAATACGCCAAGGAACACCAAATCGATAGATGACATGATGCTTGACGAAGTTGAAAACGTTAGAAGTTTTGACTTCGGATAGCGGGATTGCTTCAGCCCATTTGGAAAAGTAGTCAGTTATTGCTAGAATGAACCGGTGTCCTTTTGATGATGGTGGGTTGATGGGGCCAATGATGTCCATGTCCCAGGGCTCGAAGGGCCATGAAGCTACTGTCGGGTGTAAGAACTCTGACGGTTGATGGATAAAGTCTGCATGGATTTGACAGGCTTTACATTTTCGGGCATATTGAATGGCGTCAGCCACCATCGTGGGCCAATAATAACCCATACGTCGTATGCGATCTTGAAGTTTAGGACCTGGTTGATGGGCTCCACAAACACCATCATGTGCTTCACGGATAATCTGTTGCGCTTCCTCACCAGCGATGCATCGGAGGAGAAGACCATCATAGGTCCGACGATATAGTGTCTTTGTCCTATGATTATAATAGAATCTGAGAGATCGACGCCGGATAGATGCTGCTTCACTCAGATTATCGGGAAGTATGTCATACAATACAAAATCTAGAAATGGACGTCTCTAGTCTTCGTTTATGGCGTCTGTTTCGTTGGAAAAGACGTATTCCATAGTAGAATCGGAAGAAGACGAGGATGCTCTGTCGAACCCTAATCTAGTATTAAGGTTAGAGGAATTAAATCCATCAGGGTTGAGAGAATTTTTGTCTGGGTCATGGGGAAATCCCAAAGCCAAATTATTCTCAATATAAAATAGCTCCCGATTATGAACCACTATCACTTGTTGACGTCTGACCGGTATGGCTAACACAGCGGCAAGATTAGCCAGAGCATCGGCTTCTGTATTACAGGCTCGCCGAACGTGTTCAATAAAGAAACCTACAAAGGAAGAGGCCATGGAGAGTGCTGCTCGATAATAAGGTATCAAATCCTGATGACGGACTTCATATGTACCTCTGATTTGATTGATGATAAGTTTGGAATCTCCGTAAACTTCTTAATACTGAATATCCAGATGTTTAGCAAGTTGAAGACCAATGAGTAACGCATTGTATTCGGCTACATTATTTGAACACGATTGATCCAAAGAATAAGCCCTCTGAATAGCCAGCCCTTCCGGGGATACAAGAACAATCCCGACTCCAGCGACAATATTGCCATTGGGACCCATTCTAGACGCTCCATCAAAGAATAGACGCCAGGTAGGAGTTTCTTCAGAAACATGATTTGAATCCATAACTTCATCTAGAATCTCGTCGTATAATTTAGAATCCTCTGGAACTGCATGAGCTGCCAGGAAATCAGCAAGAGCCTGTCCTTTAACTGACTTTTGAGGAATATAATGCATATCATACTGAGCTAACAAGATTCCCCAATTAGCTAGTCTAGAGTTGAGAATACCGGGTTTCTTCATCATAATTCTGATAGGATTCACTCTGGAAATAACATGAATCGTTTGACCGATGATGTAATGTCGTGTCTTCTGAACGGCAAACATTAATGCTTTTCTCAATCGGAGAATAACGTGGTTCAACACCTGTCATTGTGCGACTGAGGTAATAAATAGCATGTTCATGGCCATCTTTGTTTTTCTGGGCGAGTAATGCACCGAGAGAATGATCCATGGCTCGAACATATAGAAGGAATGGTATTCCTGAGACTGGAGGTACCAAAACTGGAGGGTTCATGTGTTTGATATCGTCAAATACTTTTTGACATTCTTCGTTCTAGGTGAAAGACACACCTTTCTTCATAAGTTTATTGAACGGTCTGTAGCGTCCTGATAAGTTAGTGATGAATCTCCTGATATAAGCAATTCTTCCTTGAAATCCTCGTAGCTCTTTTAAGGTGCGTGGAGGAGGCATCTCTTGGATGGCTTTGATTTTCTCGAGATCCACGTGTATACCTTTAGCGGTAATGACGAAGCCGAGAAATTTACCACTAGAGATGCCCAGAAAGGACTTAGTAGGGTTCATCTTAAGTTGATGCTGACGCATTAAATCAAAGATAGTCTTCAAATCTTGGATGTGATCCTCTTTTTGTCGACTCTTGACTGCAATATCATCAATGTAGCATTCGACCGTTTTTCGGAGATGTTCACGGAATATAGTACTCATTGCTCGCTGATACGTTGCTCCTGCATTTTTGAGACCAAACGGCATCACTGTGTAACAATATGTACCGATCGGCGTTCTGAAGGATGTATGTCTCTCGTCGTCTGAAAATATTTTGATTTGGTTGTACCCCGAATACCCATCCATAAATGACATTCTTTCGAAACCACACGTGTTATCGATCATGACATCGGTGATTGGAAGAGGAAACTCGTCCTTAGGACAAGCCGTATTGAGATCGCGAAAGTCTATATATAGACTCGAATCTTGCCAGTCTTTTTGAGAACAGGAACAATGTTATCCACCCACTCAGGATGTTGTTCCTCTCGGATAAATCCGGAAGCCATAAGCTTGTTGACTTCAGCTTCAATTGCATCCATAATGTCTGGACGAACTCATCGCTGTTGTTGTTTGACTGGTTTAGCATTCGGCATGATATTAAGTTTGTGTGTTGCGATCTTCGGATCTAGCCCTGGCATATCCTCATAGCTCCAGGCGAAGACGTCGATGTAATCATGAATAAGCTTGATCATGTCTTGCTTTTCTGTTTCTGAAAGACTTTCACTGATGAATATTGGTTTGGGGGATCCCTCTTCACCAACATCAATTTGGATCAATTTATCTTCAGTAGGAGGTTCTCTTTGCTCGAACCTGAATTCCCATTGGTTGTCTAATCTTTGAGCCCATTGTTCCGATTCGGGTGATATTTTAAAATCATCTTCACCCTCATCATTTTCTTGTGGACCATCGACGGAGACCATATTGGTGGATAGAGTAGAACGATGAAAATCGCCAATACTTGTGTCAGAATCGGAAGAATCAGATCGTTCGTCTCCATCGGATTCTGGATCCTCATGGACTGTATTGATGAAAGGGGTAGGAGTAATGTAACCCAATCCACATTTTGTCCTTCCGTATTTCAAGGGAGGAATTCGAACAGGCATTCTTCTTCCTTTTCCTCTACTGAGGCCAGTTCTGAAGTCGTAGCCCATGTTCTTGATGATGTTTTTGGACTGCTGGCTGTAACGACGTAGTTGTAACCGTCCGGTATCATCGTTTTTGTCGTCGTCTTCCAAACTAGGAGGATTCGGGGGTCCCTTGCAGAAGAATATTGGAGTTTCTCCTGACTTTCTAATAGGAACAAGGATGTATGAACTTTGGATAGACTCCAATAATACTTCTGTATGAAGAGTTTGAATAACTCCTATAGTTAGTGGCTCTAAGCTATCTAGCAAATGTAAATAACTTTGTACATAATTACAAACATCAATATACTGTAAAGGAGATGCTTTATTGATATCAGATGTTGTATTTGCAGAAGAAGGTTGAGTCTTAGTAGATTTAGTCAAATTAATGACTAAAGGGGGAGAAGAAGGGCGAGCAGAAGTTTTGTTTCAATTAAGGTCGATAACAAAAGGCTCAGAGGAGGTGAGCTCCCTTGAAGAGGATCGTGGATAAGTAGTGCGTCCACTGACTGGGATGACTAGAGTATCTGGTCTAGCATGAGAAGATGGTGAAAGAGTAGTGCGTCCACTGACAGGGATTATCAGTGAGCTTTGTGGAGCTTGGGAAGGCAATAAAGTAGTACTTCCACTAACAGGAATTATCAGTGGGCTTTCTTCAGATGATTTGGTAGACCGCGGATGAGTGATACGCCCTTTTACAGGAATAACAAAGGTGTCAACTTTCAATGTCTCATCATCATCCATAGCTTATAAGACTTTTGAATATTCATCTTTGTACATACGAGAGTCACTGTAGTAGGCTTCGACTCCTCTGAAAGGATTAATGTCTGCGACTTCCTTTTGAACTTCTCCCTTTTCATCAATGTATTTGAAGCACTGGTGAAGAGTGGAGGGGACTATATTGTGTTCATGGAGGAAAGGTCTTCCCAAGAACAAGTTGTAAGATCCAACTAACTCGATCACGTAGAATGTGACACTTGCTCGAAAATTACCTATTTGTATTTTTAGGCGAATTTTCCCCAGAGGTTCACTCTTGCCTTGATTGAACCCTAAAATGGTAGTGACTGTCTTGACTAGACGATGAACTGGAATCCGTAAGGCATCCAAGAGACTCTTAGGTATAATACTTAGAGCTGATCCTGGATCAATTAGAATACGGTTAACCTTCATCGTGTCAATGTATCCAGTGAAGTAAAGAGGCCGATCATGACTATTGTCGCCTAGAAGCATATCGTCTTGGGTAAAAGTGATGTTCAGAATGATTTCCAAGACACTATTGCAATGTAGGCAAGTCACCGGCTCTGCTTCCGGCTTCTTCAGATGAGTCAGGCAAGAGTCTGCTTGCAGTAGAGCTTCACTTAACATTTTCCGAGTTTCCTTGGATAAACGTAAAAGTTCGAAGATGGACAACCTGGCTGGAGTATTAGCAAGTTGAGCCAGAATGTCAAAATTATATGGTTTTTGCAATCCGGGAGGGAGAGACTTCTTGATTGGTTTGTCGAAGCGGGCAGGTTGCTTCCCTTTGTCAGCTGTTGTTGGTTTCGAGGGAATCGTCTCAGCAGGAGCATTTGAAGATCTTTCGTTGGAGATGGGTGCTAGAGCTGCAACCGGAGGGACATCAGAAGTGTCTTCAGGAACTTCAGCATAATCTTTCAAGTATGTTTTTTCCTGACCGGGTTCCGGAGAGAGCTTCAACTTCAGGCTCAGGTTCAGGGTCTATCGAAACCATATTGCAATCCTTCATTCTGTTCTTGGTTTTTTGGTGCTTGATAAGAGCTTCAGTCCAGAAACCGAGACCAACACGGGATTGATTATGTCTCAAAGTGAGGGCTAAAGGTGCTCGGAGTCCTTTGCCGGAATTCAAACCAGGAGAAGTGGCTAGATCATAACCCATCTTCGCCATTAATTTACGAGATTGTGAACTATATAGATGAAACGTAGGTTTGTATCTGTCTTCTGATTGAGGTACAGTTTCTGCCTCTGTAGGAGGTGATTGTCCTGCTAGGATAAAAATAGAGGTTAGAGAAAGATTGGGTATGATGCTATAAGTCATATGGCATGACTTAGTCTTCCCAGGTTTCTTTTTAGACAGAGGGGCCTTCTGAGAAGAAGAAGACGTCTCAAACTCTGCCACTAAATCGGGATGGATCCACATAATCTCTCCCTTCTTAGTGGTGATGGGAACAAGTCCTTCATTCTGGGCTGGTGGAATATTCACAACTTCAAGGGTTACTTTGGGGATAGGGACAATCCTATTTTCCACCAATAACAGAGGGAAGTCACCGAACTGCATCAAAATCACATTTGCTGTGACTGTCTTGTCTTTAGGTGTTAGTGTCACAGCTCCTGATTTGATCATTTCTTGTATCTTTCCTTTTAACACGAAGCAAGACCGGATTGTATGACCCAGCATTCTGTGATATGGACAGTATTTTGGATGATCCGTCTTGTTGGCTTCATCAGGCTTTTTTATCTCTGGCAGTTGTATCTTGTTACCTTTAAGTAAACATTCGAAGATGCCTTGAACATCATCATCGTCGAAAGAGTATTCTTCCTTCGGCCGAGGAGGTCTCTACTGTTGATTTGTTGGGGCTGGGGTAGCTTGGGCAGACATTACCTCTTGATTTTTGCTCTGGAGATTGACTTCGAGAGTCTCTTTTCCTTTGCGATTGTTGGGTCGTATATTATTGCTAGTACTTTGACTTGACTCATTGGGAGTCATGTGTACTCCCAGACCATTAAAAGTCTCGGTACTGACTTCGACAGCTTTGGCACTGACGATAAAAGAAGGCCAATCTTGGAATTGGGTGGATCCTGTCCACATGCTGATGATTGGTAAGAGATTCGACTTGCAAGTGTCGATAGTGACGGCATCGAGAGTTCCGAGAGGCATTTTTAGAGCTTCTCTTCTGAATCTTTCAATGAAGCTCTCAGTGCTTTCATTATTTTTCTGTTTGATTCGTATAAGAACTGACATGGTCATGTCGTTAATGCCTTCATATAATCGTTCTAGGAACACCTGTTTGAACCCGGCAAACGAAGTAATGCACCCATCAGGGAGACTTCGATACCATTCGTAAGCAGTTCCTTTAAGACAACCAACAAATACCCGAGTAAGGAGGGCATCTCTCGGTTGCAACTGATCAGTCATCACTTCAAAGTGATTGATGAACTGACTTGGGGAGGTGGTCCCGTCAAAGAAAGAGATATTGGAGGCTTGTATTTTGGGGGGTACGATACCTCTTTCCATTGTATGGGGTAAGGCTGCTTGATACCTAATCTTTGTAAGCCGTCCTTTTGCTTGAACGCTTCGAATTGAGACCGGAGATTCTTCAATTCTTCAGTGACCGCTCCGGAAGATTGCGGTGTCATTATTTGTTGGACATAATTGGGAGGAGGGACTGCAGCATATGTACCACCCCTAGCTCCGGACTGACTTGGAGTGGGCTGTACATGAATATTAGACTGTACCCCCGAAATAGTAGAAGGTTCCAGGTTTGGGGCAACAAGAGTATTTAATACTACTGGTGGTGCTGTTTGTTGAACTTGCTGAGTTTGTTACTGAGTTTGCATAAGAGTATGCATAGCAGTCAATGTATCCGCCATGGCTCGTAACTGTTGTTCCAAGGAAGAAATCCTTTGTTCATGAGCCTCATTGCTAGTCGAAGGTTCGTGATTGCCATCTACCATATAGGTGGTAATTATTCGAGGTATTGTCGATGAAATAGTCTGTTCCGAATCGTCGCTATGAGAATCGACATCTTTCTCGAGGCTATTCACGGGAGTTAATACTGGGAAGTTGGACTCTCCTAAGAAATCCTCCGTGATCTCAGGATTATCACCTGGATGAGAAGAAGAAGAGATACTGGTTGAAGTTCCGGTTCTGGATCTGGTGCCAAGGTAAACACCGTCTTTAGAATCAGCTCGTATTCTACCCCCAGTATTTTTGGAGGTCACGTTGATGGAAGCATAAAGAGGTTCATCTTCGTCTGATATTGGTTCATGTTGAATCCGTTCGAAGACAGATCGCCTTTTTGGTGAACAACAACACTGGATGACAACCCGAGGTTGGAAGTTACAACCATGCTCTTCATGAGGAATATGAGCAATGTCAGAGACAAATGGAGTGTTGATTCTCAGCTTGTTTTGTAAATGCTCCCTGAGATCTGCGAAAACGGACTGGGAAGTGTTTGAAGATGGTTTCTGTGTAGAAACTTGTCTTTTATTCTTCTGTCTTTTTGGTTCTTGAGTGTATAAAGACCGATTAATTTGAGCGATATAGTTCTTAGCATATTATGCATCAGGGTCCATTATACTTGTCTCAGTTTGATAAGGCTTCTTTATGTCAGAAGTAGAACCGAGACGATTTCGGTTAAGCTTATCACGAAGGTCCATAGGAGGTACAACCTTGGTATCAGTCCTGGATACTTGTAATTTGCCTTTCTCGGATCGAAAAATTTTGAGAAAAGGAAGATGAAAATTATTCCGACTGGGAGTCGGTAATAATCCATCTTTAGAGGAAGTAGCCAAAAGGCGTTTTCCTTTGTTTGATCTAGTAAGAGTACTAGTCAAATTAACCCCAGAGGTAAAAACCTTAGGAGCAGAGGAGTTGACTAAAGAGTCGTTCTCCTTGGTTGGCACAAGATGTGCAAGCTGTAGGGGAATTATTTGTATATTCTGTGGAAGCGAACCCCCAGCCTGGCCTTGAGAGACAGTCAAAGGACTGCATTGATTGGCACGCACTGACCTCGAAGAATTCTTGTCATACGCTGTCTTTTGACTAGCATATGGTTGGTCAATGGTTGCCATACGCACAGAGTCATTAATGGCTAAAGAGCCGACTGCTGTCGTGGGCGGAGAAGAAGAAGAAGGGACTTTGACATGTCCAGAGATGGGTTTCCTTGGACCTGCTGACTTGGCTAAAGAGCCCATTTTGTCAGCGTGACTAGGAAAAGCCACTGTTGTTGTATTCAGAGAAGCCGAGGCGTGCTTCACTGAGGTTGGAGTCGTGTTCTTGTCAACGTGGGAAGTGACAGGAACGTCTCGAGCCACCGGAGAAGACTTAGGGACATAGACAGAACGTCCCTTCTTCTTGGCAGAGAGAGAAGCAGAGGAAGCAGTCCGACTCTCCTTCGCTTTGATCATTTCTTCGTAAGCAGATTGGTCGAATTGTACGACCATCGTCTTCTTCGTCGAACCGATCGACGAAGTATCGTATTGAGTTGTTGCTGTCTCGTGACAGGAGACAGCTTTCCCCAGCAGAGTTGCCAATTTGTTTTCCATAAATAAATTCTATTTATTTATTGTGTTTCTGAGAAAATTACAACTGTAGGAATTTGATCTAGAAGACGATCACTTTATCCCTTGGACGATGCGATGAAGAAGGCTCGAATCTCGAAGAACTTTGACAGCAACTAGGCAATCTCTCTGTTCTCTCTGAATTGAATGTGTTATGTCTGTTGAAGGTGGAGAAACTCTTTTTTATAGAGTTTTGGATAACTGCTCTGGGCATACGCTCAGTCAGTTACTTGACGTGTGCATAACTGCAGGGATGCGTGGCGAATTTTGGTGGAGACACATTGGAGTACGGTTAAGAGTAGTGGAGTATATCTATGAGAGATTGATGGCATGAATACCACATTGCATAACTTCTAAGTGAGTGGGTAACCGAATACAGGACACATGAGAACGTGTGTTAACTGTACATCTGAAGTTATCTTTTGGAGAAGCATGCCTAGCATACTCTGTCTTGTTTGAAGAGGAGTCATATGGAGTCTATACGCTCACTTGATGAGGAGTCGTATGAAGTTCATACGCTGCCTTGATTAGGAGTCGTCTGAAGTCCATACGCTGCCTTGATGAGGAGTCGTATAAAGTTCATACGCTGCCTTGATGAGGAGTCGTATGAAGTCCATACGCTGCCTTGATTAGGAGTCGTATGACTGGGGAAGTAGACACATGGCTGTCCTCAATCTTCTCGAATACGCCATATCTCTTAATAACTAATGAATATCTCTCGAGCGTCGTGTTGCAGATATGACGGCTGACAGGCTGTCAGATCTGACAGTAATGATGGATGTGCATTTATGATGGCTAATGAGCTGTCTTCGTAAAAGTCGAAATTAACTCTCAAAAATCCATACGACGGTTAATTCTCCTAAGACAGCTGTTCTTTGCACGAAAGACGAAGTGTCAGATTCATTGTCCACTGAGTGTATGCTGTGCTGTCAGTCGAGAAATAATAATATATTCACTGAGCGTATGACTTTTGTTCTGAGCGTATGGCCTTTGGCCGAGCGTATAGCCTTTGGTTGACTTAGTCTTATGTCAGCGTGTCAGAATTTTTCACACCCTACACTCGCTTCCCTTGAACTCTCGAGGTACCATTTTCTTGAAGTCCAGCACTGTATCAGGCTTCGACTGCTACTGATCTGGCTCCTGGGCCGGAGCACCCTGAACCTGAGCCGCAGCCACCTTCTTGACTGCTGCCAGTGCCAACTGATGAGCATTCTCCATGCTCTGCCTTAAAGCTTTTGTCTGACGCTGCGATGCCTTAGCATGTGCTCACTGTGCCTCCATCATCTGCTGGAGAAGCGCGAACATCTGTGTAGCGTCTATCGGCAGTGCAGGTGGACGCGGAAGAGTCTCTGGCACGACGATACTAGGCCCTTAAACCTGCTACAGAGGACCTCCAGGTGCTGCTGCCTTTGCCACCTGGATGGTAGAAACAGTAGGGGCAGCCTCCTGGACTGCCACACTCGAATCCGGAGGAATAGGTCATGACAGATCGGACCTTCTCAATATTGCACCGGATCCAGCAACCTGAGCTCGAGTCGTTGTCATCCTGGAGACATATTCGGCAAAAGAAATCAATATGGCACAAGATAAGATATATTCAAAGAAGGACAAATAAATTCAAAAATGCAAGAAGAGTTGTCATGATAATCGAAAGATCGAAATTTTTTCCTAAAATGTGATTGAGTAACTCCTATCATAACCTAGAACCTATATCCTAACTGTAGGCTCGTAATTAGTACTCTAAGTTGAGTACTATTACGATGTCGCACTAGTTGCGACACAGGACCTGCATGGGCCACCACAAAAATGTGTCACGACCCGCACCCTGTTTAGGGGCACGAGCACGTAGGTACGTCCAACCTACGCCGCGATATCGGCGGTACAACGCTGTATAGGTCGTCTATAAAATCTAATCAACAATATATATATATATATATATATATATATATATATATATATATATATATATATATATATATATATATATATATACCTGTTATCTCCATACGGAGGAATATATATATAACTCAATCATATGAATCTAAGGAAGGTACATACGAAAAGATAAAGATAGGATGGAAATGGAAAAGCTGGAAATAGATGCAAGTCACAACGTCCAACCAGAAATAGAGAGTATCACAATATACATATGCCAAAAATAATAATATACTACAAGCCAAAATGATAAGCTGGAATACAGTCCAGTCAAACCTACTAGTCTATATCCCTACCGGTGGTGCGTCCTCTAAAGACACCGGCTCCACTAAATCTAAGTGGTAATCTGTGTCTACGCCAAACCCATAGAAGGTCGGGTAGTCTGTATCTAAATCCTCTAAAAAATATAACATAGTTATCCTGTCAGGATATGAGCAAATACAAATGCTAATAGCAGTTCCATGTGAATTTATAAATTCTATAAGAGACGGTTATAATGAAATACAAGATGAAATATCAAGACTGGCATATAAACATAATATGTAAATCAGGATATCATGTCAAGGTATGAAATATTGGAATGTAGAGCAGTACAGTAATAACTGATGTATAATGTAAACATAAACGGTGCCTTGATATATTAGTGCGCTATGTGATCGGCTTGGGTCCAGATCAGGCTGTTCCATTTCACCGGCTATGAATAAGAAATACGAGAACACTGGATCAGGCCGGCCACAATGGAAAGCTATGAACAAGTAGTATCAGGTTAGGCTTTACCCTATGTGAGGCGAAGGTAAAGCTATGAACAAGTAATAGGAATACAGGAGGGGTATTGATCACATAACAACTAATAACTCCCCATCCTCGAGTAGTATAATGGATCCGGACATGACACACCATGACACAGGATTCAAAAGCAGGGGGCCATCCCACTCCCAAATCGATGTCTATACAAGTACATGAAATAAGATCGACAATTTACCAATATACCAAGAAAGTCCAGGAATAACATCTCATGACAGGACCCGACGTATACTAGTCCGTGAACCATCTATAGAAGCATAGAAAATATGGGGTTCATACGGATCACAATTTGCCGCATATGTACTTTGGGCCAAACAGGTCCGTATAAAGGAAAGCCGCATGACAGACTCAATGCCTTATGCAGCCCGTCGACAACCAGCTGCAGAAGAAAGATATGCGGCCAAGAGGATCAGTTCGTCTAGTTCTGTCAAAACTGACAAAAATGACAGCTCTGACACTTTGACAAAAAGATAAGACGTAGGACGTCACTAAAACTAGGATTCATACGCTTTCTTGCGGCCAGAAGGAGTGTAACCTAAGCCGCATGAACCTTATGCGGATCAAACATATGCGGCCCCAAAGTCTCCGAACTTTATATGGCCAAGTGTGACTGTGACCCAAGCTGCATGAGCTTTATACGACCAAAATACAGAATCTATGTGGCTTAAATCCTTAAACTATATATAGGCTAAGGAAGTTTGCGACTTAAGCCGCATGAGTCTCATGCTGACCCACATGGTCGAAAACTGAAAAACTCATGCCGCTCAAAATAATTCCTGAGACAGGACACGTGGCAGGTTGACCAAGTCTTAACTACCCAGATTTGCTGCCATAAAATCCTAACAAATCGACAGATGGCGGCCAAAGAGCGGGTCTTTACGTGCTAATTAGCCATGTGGCCACAGGCCATCTATACGGCTCAACATATATACTAATATAAATAGCAGGGTGCTACACCCCTGCAAAAGGCTGGCAACCTTCGAAAAGTAATTTCTTCAAGAGCTAAGGACTGTGTTAGATAGTCCGAGGAGTAAGGCAGAGTCGATAACACTTTTCCGAGCCTCTACCGTCATCTCCCAGAATCAAAACTAAACAATTGTACTTAGATTTTTTTTAGGATTTCTTTCTAGGCTTTTTTTTGTACAAGCGAGTTTGTAATCAATTTTAGTATTCCTGTAATACCTGTCTTTGATTTTTTTAATAGTAAACACGATGGCAACTCTACTAGGGACATCTTCTCTTCTGATAAGAAGTTGGTGACGCAATCTGACACGTCCAAGCTCGGCTCTACACGACAGTTGCTTGTGGTTCGCTTTGACCAACAAGCCTTCGAAGAATTGCTCTCTGAAGGGAGCGCCAGCCCGTCACAGAAGCGAGCCAACCCAAAGAGGACTCGCAAGACGTCGGTGGGCAAAACTGATGCCCCCGACCAAGTTCTCGAAGAAGCTCCTTCTGCAGCCCAAGACGGTGACCAAAGCTCTCCTGCGGCTTTGCTTCCGACCGCAGAGGACCCCATTGTCCCTAAATCTAGCAGAGAAAAACACAACGATGCTGAGTTTTTAAGGGCACAAGGAAAATCCATACGGACAAAGAAGAAGCCGCATAAGAGAGGTGGACAGTCTGTTCATGCGGCAGCCAACTCTGGCCGCAGACAGACAACTCATACGGCATCCAACTCTAGCGGCAGGAATATGGCCCATGTCGTAGCCAACACTGGCCGCAGGAAGATGGCCTATGTGGAAGCCAGCTCTGGCCGCAGGAAGATAGCCCATGCGGCAGCCAATCCTGGCCTCAGACAGGATGTCTCATGCGGCCCTGTCAGAAGCTCTGTGTTCAACCGTCTCTCATGCGGGCCCGACTCCATGCGATCTATTGAGAATGTAGGATGTATCAATCTGGACTCTTTTTACTATGTGCCTTCGGGCGCTAAGTCAAAAAAGTCTAGGGCAGTACGGGCCGAACAAGCCCAATCAACTGTCCAAGTTACTGACTGTCAGCGGGCTCCGTTAACTGTTACATGGGCTCCTGATGGAAAGTTATACAGAACTACCCGCGTCCAGTCCCCCAGGGCTAACGGACTGGGTGGGTCTTTAAAGCCTCCCTCCAACGATCCAGAGCAAGTGCTTTTACTAGCCACAGATCAGGAAGCAAACATGATACCTAAGTACCCGTGCGCTCGGGATACCCGAGTCCACAAGTTTGGTGTAAAGGTAGATCAGCTTGCTACCAACTTGCATGAGGTCATTACTCACAAATACAAGGTGGCAGTATTAGCATGCAATGAGTTCCTCTCGGAACGTCGTTGCACCCGAGTCATCATCAACTGCTGCTGCGATAAATCAGCCACAACTGAAGGTCGGCAGCCAGTCTTGCAACAACTGCAGCAGCCAGCACCTGTCCGACAATAAATCAAGAAACGGGTGCAAATTCTGGGGACGAGGAGTTTTCTTTCGCCGCCTGTAATTCAACTCAAAAGGTTCCTCCTGGCAAGGAAGGAAAGTAGACAGGCACTTCTAGACCGGCAATCTCGGCCAGTATTTCAAGGAGACCCTCATCTAGAGGGTTTCCACCAACAACCACAGGGAGTGTCTATTTAGGCACTCGATCCAAAAAGAAGCTTCCAGCACCTGGAGGTACACCTTCGGCCTCCTTGAGGGTAGATGAAGTTGGGGGTAGCAGTTCCCTCAATATATACGACAACCCGGTGTACCAAGGGCACATACAGAGGGTAGAGGTCCCCCAGAACTGTACAACAGACTTGGACTTCCCTGAGGGCCACCACCCTCACCAAGATGATGTGGCTTCCTGCATAGGGGATAGCACCCCTTTCGAGTCCGAAGAACATGACATTTCGACATTCCTCGATGATTTCTCTATACAAGGGTACGGCACAGAGAACACCTCTGCTACGATCCCTTCCACCTCTACCCACGTGAGGACAGTCTTTATGGTTGACGATGATCATGAAGCGCCTTCTGATCGACAACATCTAGAAGTACTTGAAGCCATGCTCCTATCCTTGGTCAAGTCTGTAGACAAAATCAAAGCCGCCTTGCCAACTCAACTAGCAAGGACATCCAGACAAACAAGCTTGGGACCCGCAGTCAATGCGGACTCCAATACGACTGCTCCTCCTTTGGGTGATGGTCCTTTTGGAGCATCCGTTCCTTCAGCTGCGGACGAAGCCAAGGAGGTGAGGAGGGAAGTCCAGGAGCTTCGAGTAATGTTCAATGCCCGAGACTCCTCTCGGGACCTCAGAATACGACAATCGTATCCCGTTGCATGGAGAGATGTGCCTTTTCTACCATGGTACAAGCCGTTTTATATCGATTCATATGACGGGAAGACCTATGCTAGTCATTACATGACTTACTTTGAAGTCACAACTGACCACTTGCCTCATAATGACGCCATCCTCATACGATTATTCATCGGAGCATTGGAGGGGATCGCGTTCGACTGGTACCACAACCTTCCCGACAACTGCATCCATTCTTTTGATGGCTTCAAGCACATGTTCCTGAAAAGATTCTACGAAGTGGGGCATGATGTAACGATGTCATCTCTCATGGACGTCGTTCAGGGAGAGAATGAGCTAATAAGGAACTATATCTAGCGGTTCTGCCAAAATGCAATGAGATTGCCCCAAGGCAATTCCGAGAGCTCCTTGATTGAAATCTGCCAGAAGAAGTTGCTCCCCGTAATTAGCCTCTAGATAGGTGACAATCAGTTCAGGGATTGGACGACCTTCATCATAAGTGCTACCAATACAGAGACAAAATTGAAGAATGCTCGCCAATTGGGATTATATATCCCAGACGAAAAGGATAAGGGCAGACGTCCTGGCTCTATCTCCAGCAACAACAGTAGTGCCACCTCCAACCAGGACAATAAGGGCAAACAGGCCATGGTCCCTGATGCGACCCAGAAGTTCGAACAAAAACAGACGGAAGGTCAGTAGCCCAAGGTGAATTATTCATTTGCAGATAGTCATGTCAAACGTATCTTCGATATGCTCTTGCAAGGGTATAGGATCCAGCTCCCTCCACCAAGGCGTGAGCCCCGAGCGGTAGAAATGGAGGACCCAAAATATTGTCACTTCCACTGCAATGTCTATCATTCCACTCATGACAGCTTCCAATTAAAGCGGTATATTCATAGTCTTATCGACTCCAAAGCTCTGTCGGTAGACTTTGAAGAGGTTACCGTGGCGGCGAACATGGTGTCAATTCAGTTTGGCGACTTCCCTCCAACAAGCACTCCAGACGGGGTAATACCTGTCCCTCGGGCAACGATGGAGGTTACTAACCTTCCACCCGTCCGGAGCTAGACATCTGGAATGGTACCTCTCACCACATCGCGAGGAGAGATCATGTGGGTGCATCCAGACTTAGTGCCCGAAGTTACCCGGAAGGTGTCATCTCCTACCAACAAGAAAAAGGACAGGAATTCTATATCCTGCCATACAATTTCAGCCGAGGTTGAGGAAGCTGCAGCAGTTGTTACCCGGTCTGGAGCACAAGTCCCGCCCGCACGGGATAGTTCAGTCGAAGATCCTCAGCCGGCAACGTTGCCTCCCTCTGATGTTCCAAGGCCATCTCAGCCTCCACTGGCGGATAAATCTAAGCCAAAGAAAACCCGCTTCGACAGTCCACTCCGTAATAATGTACCTCATAGACTAGAGAGACCTTACAACTTTGACATATTAGCATAATTGGCTAATACGCCAGCAAAGTTGTTGTTACGAGCTTCTAAGGATCTCCAAGGATCTTCGTACCGCATTAAACGAAGCACTCCAAAATGCTGACACCTACTTAGCTTAGGTCAAGCCTCCAGGGAAAGACCCGCCAGCAGATTTACAGGGCAGCGATAGTACAGATACAATGTCTAACATCATATTTACTCCACAAGACATGTTGATCAAGTCCAATTTACATGATCGCCCCTTGTACTACACTGGATACATAGGCGACATTAAGGTGGATCCGATGCATATCGACCCTGGCTCGTCAATAAGCATCATCCCAAAAAGCTTGCTCCAACTTCTTGGCATCCCTATGCACCGGCTAGCGGCGACCAACACTGCCATTAGCATTTTTAACTCGGGAAGGAGCTATCCCCTAGGGAAGATCTGATTGAAATATCAGATTGGTGACCTGAAGACGGAGGTTACCTGCTACGTCATAGATGCAGAAATCTACTACAACATCCTCCTGGGACGTCTGTGGATACATGACTATATGATCATGCCATCTACCCTTCACCAGTGTTTCAAGTATGTCAGTAAGCACGGCTTCGTGAAAACTGAATTCGTCGACATCGATCCCTTCAAAGGGGTTGAATCTTATTACTCCTCGGAGGCTTGTCTATATGACGAATCCACAAAACATATAACTGACGAACTATAGGCCATCACAGGGCCAGAAGAACCTATAAAAATTTGTCTCCAAGCCCGTAAACCGGACAAGGCCTCACCCCTCATCGCAACCTTGCATAAAGAGGTGCTCGGTTCTCCTGCCTCACCTACGCAGTTGGAACCAATGGTCATCTGTCTCCCGAGATCCAGCTAGGAGACAAAACCTGTCATAGGGCCAATGGTGATCCGACTGCCGAAGTCCAATCAAAGGCAACAGGAGGATGTAAGGCCCTTTATAACACCGATGGTAATCCGATTGCCAAAATTCCCTCAAAGGCAACCGGAAGACGCAAAGTCCCTTGCTAGGCCAATTGTCATCCATCTTCCTAAGACGAGACGGTAACCAAGTGTCGATCCAACACTCTCAGGCAAGTCAATACCTCAAGCTGAACCCTTGGTGGTCAAGTTGTCCAAGACAGCATCCCGACCTCTAAGCTTGCAGGGGGTAGCCGAAGAGGACGAAGAACTCGCCAAATACTTGGTTACACATGTGGATAGCCCCTCTCCTGATGATGTAATCCCTGTAGACAAAATTCCTTATTTCATTAATAAGAGGCTGCCGTTAGACTATTCTTAGTATTATAAGCCTAATCCAATATATGCTGCACGGGACTTTCTAGACGTTAGCCTGTACACACGAATGACAATCGTCCATACCGTAAATCAACTTGCTCCCATTAAAGGTACTTACTTCCTGTTCCCAGACAAAAGAGGATGGGATCACACGATCATCTTTGGCCGAAAAGAAGGTCCTTAATCTTTCATGCCATAAGAGTCTGATCTCGGACCCGACGCAGGAAGATTACCGCTCTACCTATATAGTCCTCAAGCCAAGTACTTCATACGAAAGCAGGGGTACGACATGGAGGCTATCCCGGGTCTGAATCATGGCAGTGGTTGGCGATTGCCTCTACAGCCGTTGGCACCGGTAGGGAAACCTCATTACCATTATCACAAATTCAGACGCGACCTCGGGTATGTTACTCCACCAACAACGCCCGAAAGTTCCGATGAAGAATGCGAGTGGCCCTCTCATTCGTCCGAGTCACCCATTTACGACTCTGATAGCAGTATTGGAGATATATTTAGACAGACATTATCTGTCAACATGACATCCGTTGATATCAAAGAGGAAGGCGAAGATCTACTTGAACCACTTGAGTTAGAGCCGTGGATCCAGCAACTAGACGCACAATAGGAGAAACGCTTTGAACTTCGTGATCCTCCCACTCAGGACGAGGTTATGCAAGTTAACCTCGGCGATGAATCCTTTCTAAAGCCAATTCATCAGTAAAAGCCTGACAGACGGCGAGAGGGAGTCGTTGTTACAACTCATCAGAGAATACATCGACGTCTTTGTCTGGAGCTATGAAGACATGCCAAGGTTAAACCCCGAGATCGTACTTCATAAGCTCAACATTTATCCGGACACAAAACCAGTCAAACAACAACAGCTGTAGTTTCGTCCAGACATCATAAATTCCATTGAAGCGGAAGTAAACAAGCTTATATCTAGCGGTTTCATCAGTGAAGAGTAGCACCCAGACTGGGTAGCCGACGTAGTACCAGTCATCAAGAAGAACGGAAAAATCTAAATTTGTATCAATTTTCGTAACATGAATGCGGCATGCCCTAAGGATAAATTCCTTCTTCCGATCACTGACATAATGATCGATAATACATGTGGCTTCGAGCGCATGTCCTTTATGGATGGCTTTTCAGGATACAATTAAATCAAAATGTCTCCTGATGACGAAAAGCATACGTCATTTCGAACACCGATCGGCGTATATTGTCATACGGTCATGTCCTTTGGCCTGAAGAATACCGGTGCTATATATCAACGGACTATGAGTGTCATCTTCAGAGATCGTTTATGCAAGATGGTGGAGTGTTACGTTGACGACATTGCCGTCAAGAGCCGCTCAAAAAATGATCACTTACGTGATTTGAGAATAGTGTTCGACCTTATACGTACGCACAACCTGAAGATGAATCCCACCAAGTCTTTATTGGGGGTGGCTAGCGGAAAGTTCTTAGGCTTTGTCTTTACTGCCCGAGGCATTTACATAGATCCCGACAAAACAAAAGCAATCCTGGAGATGAGTCCACCAAGGAACCTCTGTGAACTCTACAACCTTCAGGGAAGACTAGCATATATCAGGAGGTTTATATCTAACATCTCAGAGAGATGTTAACCTTTCACTCAACTCATAAGAAAAGGTGTCTCTTTTGTATGGAACGATGAATGTCAGCATGCCTTCGATAATATTAAGGAGTACGTGACGAATTCGCCAGTTCTGATAGCCCCGGTCGTCGGAAAGCCCTTCTTGCTCTATGTACGGGCGATGGAACACTCCCTCGGTGCTTTGCTAGCACAGAATAATGATGCGGGACATGAACAGCCATTTACTATCTCAGCCGGATGATGGTAGGACCAGAACATAGGTACACCGTCGTGGAGAAGGAGTGTCTTGCCCTAGTGTTTGCCATTCAGAAAATATGACACTATGTGACAGGGCAGACCCATATTGTTTTACGAGTTAATCCTCTCAAGGTTCTCATGACCAAGCCCGGTGCACTTAGTTCTCGTCTAGCCACCTAGGCAATACTATTATCCCCATACGACATGGTTTTTGTTCCGCAGAAGGCTATCAAAGGTCAAGCCCTGACTGACTTCTTAGCAGCCCATCCAGGCTAAGAAACAGCAAAAATTTATGAAGAAATTCTCGACGAAGTCGTCGCCTCGAACATGACTTCGCATGATGCCATTTGGCGAATGTTCTTTGACGGTGCTTCAAGAACGGGGCCAAAAGGTGATATCGTCGCCGGAGTCGGGATAGTATTAAAGCATAGAGCTCTACAAAGCGCATCTCTCGGGCTTTCAACAAGAAATTAAAACAGAGAATATTCCAAGTCGGCGATCTCGTCTTGGCCATTCGCAGACCAATGGTCATGACTCACAAGACCCCCGACAAATTCCAGCCTAAATGGGAGGGTCCGTTCATCATCGAGACCGTATTCTCCAAGGCATGTACCGTCTCGCAAAGCAAAATGGAGACTTGCTCATGATGCCCATCAACGGCAAGTTCCTCAAGAAATATTATGTCTAAATGACATCTTCCAACTATCTCTCAGATTGTGAGTTATGTATCATCTGGTGTCGCTGAACTTACACTCTGACCTCAAATCTCCAAGACTGTTGAGTTATGTACCCTCTGGTACCACTGAACTTACTCTCTGACTGCTCCGAATGGATTCATATCTCATCTCCTGGTAATATCTATGAACTTCCACATTAAATGCTTTTCTCCACCAGAGTTTGCCTCAAAATCTGTTACCCACACCACCAGTGCACAGAAGGGTAATAGGTCCATAAAACTTATCCTAATCTATTACTCGCACCATTAGTGCACAAAAAGGGTAATAGGTCCACAAAATTCTCCAACTAAAAAACAACCACGTCCATATTACCTCTGAGTTGTCTTCCCATCTATCACAAACAAATCACCCAATGCGTAGAACTTCCACGTTGATAGTACCTCTGAGTTGTTCTGTGTACCCATATTATGCCTACTCCTATCCCGTCCTCATTACCTCTGAGTAGGAAGGCTCTGTTTGGACTCATATTCACCATGTCCTCATTACCTCTGAGTAAATATGTTGGTTTTCTCTCCACTTATTATCAGTACTCGCATCGCCAATACACAAAAAGGGTAATAAGTCCATAAAAGTTATCCTAATCTACTATTCGCACCATCGGTGTACCAAAGAGTAGTAGGTTCACAAAATATCATTCAAATCTATTTTCTCGTATTTCCAAATGCACAAAAGGGCAATAGGTCCACAAAAATCCTCTAGTGGGATATCCTTTATCAAATACAAATGCTGTATTAGGCCTTCTAGTACAAGCACCATAAAATACCACAAATAAAGAATATAGTGAACATATTCTGCTTATTCAAAAATAGTTACATTCATAGGACTACATCGATAGCAAAAAATAAAGAAAGGAAAATCTAGCAACACATAGTTTGGTCAGTTTGACAGCACTTCGTCTTCATCAAAAAGCAGTTTTGTGACCCTCGAAAGAAGTCATGTTTTATTGTTGAGAAGCAAACAAGGCTGTTGAATTCCCAAGGAGCTGTCTGGAGGAGGGCAAATATATCATGCTGTTGAATTGCGGATGCCTTAGCCCCGCTCCCCCGAAGGACCATACCTTCAAAATATCATCCCTGATGGTGGTTTTGCCTACTTGGAGAGCCGTGAAGGCAGGACGTTCATAATGACGCTTGACCACCGTCCAACTCTCCGAGGTATAAAGGCTCTTTCTACCACCTGGAGAAAACTCTTCCGAAGTATGAAGAGTCCTGAGTTGTAGTGCCCCGCTCCTTGCGGTCCACTATGTAATACCTACGGCATATTGACTCAGTCATGAACTGAGTCTTTGGTGAAACCTTTGCCGGTATCGATTGATCACGGATGAAATGCAATGAACCTTTCCAATTGATGGATTGGCTTCTATTGAAATGAATCCAAGAGTTTTACTGAATGTTTTCTCTTCGCTGCTTGGTTTTGATGAATGCATTTTCGTGTTGGTTTTCGATTGTTGGTTTTCATTGTTCGCTTTCATCGCATTTCGTATTCATTCCGAATCTTGAGAGAAAGAGACGAAGTATGCTAATCAACTGTTGGTGCCATTGTAGGCCGTGTGAATTGTTCGTAAAAGGCACGTGAAGTCCCTCCTTCTCTCTACTAAGATTCATCTCAGTGAGTTGCTTCAAACGAACAAACATTGATCTGTACGCCTAAGAAAAATGATCTCTAGTCTACTCTGTTGCCTTGTCCCAATGATCAACGATACCACATCCACAAAAGATAATAGAAGATAAGTGAATTGAATCAAATACAAGAATATGTGTTGCTACTCTATCTGCTCGATAAGAACGATCATCTGCTTGTCATCAGTATGCTTGAAAATATAGACATGTATAGACGAACTTGTACGTGTTGAGATAAACCTGAAGGCACGAATCAAACGTGACGTATATCTGTGCATAAGTCCAAGTGTGTCTCATCTGATAGAACGGCTAGAGCATGCATTTGGTCTCGGACAACTTGTATACAAGGAATTATTTGTCTCTCGGGTGGTATCTGGGGGCACCTGGAACCGCTCGGCCTAGGAGAGATTATGAACACACTGGGTGCAAGGACCCATGTTAAAAGTGTAGCCGATATCTGAGTCCTTAGCGACGAGCTGAACCAAAGAGTCACAGCGGCTAATCATGGAGAAAACACATGGACCAACATGTAGAATAGTCCACCTACATGACCCGAATGACAACTTCAATATCTGCAAGAATGAATCATGAATTACTCATTATGCAAATTGTGTTAACGTGGTTTTGTGCAGGGATGACTGCCGGCGATAGTAAGTTGCTTATGATATATTCTACTGTCAAGTTCTTATGAATTGTTAAAAAGAACCTAGACAAGTAGAAAGATCACTAGTAAATGTTAGCTCAATATATTGATTTAGTGCAGAGATTTGCGAGTTCGGCCAAAAGCCGCTCGCCAGTACATGATGTGTGCTGACCCACGTTGTGGGCATCCTTTTCAGAAAACAAAAGGAGACAGGGGGATATCAAGTGAGGCACCGAAGCTCGTCTAGCCCAGTAGAGCTCGTGGATCGCCTCGAAGTTTACTTTCATTTCAAGTCAAGTTCAAGTTTCTTTTCCTTCTGAAGGTGTCTTTAAATTCCATCTTGTAATAAAGGGATATCATGTATGGGCATTGTGGCTAATTTCAAAAGAGTGTTTCAATATCATGTAGCCAAATTATAAGGCAAATCTGAGTTCGCAAAGCTTTGTACTTGTATTCCAATCAGGCTATCAATAAAATGAGTATTTCCATTTCAAATCTCTGTGTTCAATATTTGGTTTTCTGCAATGGGTGCGTACGTGTGTTTTGCTTAACTAATGGGTGCGTGCGTGTGATTTTGCTTGAGTAGTTGTTTTGTGCAGGTACATGGCCTTGTGCAAGCGCAACTTAGGCTTGTACGGCATCACGCCTTAGCGAGGACGATCGGTCCCACAGGGATCCTGGCAAGACGGATGACCCTAGCGGGATCGGGGCATGACAAAGTGGTATCAAAGCCAGGTTTTACGTCCTTGGCCTCTTGCAAATATCGTTTTCAAAAAGTATATAAAGTACTTTGACGGCTTTCAAAAGTGTCCCAATTTTTAGTTATGAAAACCAATGCCCCATACAATAAGTCCATAATATTTTATGAGACTGACAGAAGTTACACTATTTTGTAGAGAAATGGCTCCTCCTCGTCCATCTGGCTCGACCGATACGGTAGAACGGATCATGACAATGTTGGAGTTACAGAGACAGGATAATGAGGAACGAAATCAGATACACCAGGCCCGAGCGGAGGCCCAACAAAGGCAGTTAGATGCCTTGACCTAGCTTGTCACGGCGCTTGCGGCAAATCGAGAAGCCACCGCAGCGACGGAACCAACGGGAACGCCCGAGATCGAGCCCGTAGAGGGTGATGAGCCCCAGCCAGCACAAAGGCACACTGTCTTTAGGCCAAAGGACTTTTTGGACGCGAAACCTCCGGAATTTGAAGGCATGACGTCACCCGACAAGGTGATGGACTGGATAGATAAAATGGAGAGTCTGTTCGCGTTCAAAGGAGTTCCAAGTAGCAAAAAGGTCGTTTGTGCCGTTATGCTTCTACGGCTGCAGGCAAAGGATTGGTAGAAGACAAAGAAGCCGGCGCTGCTCGCAACGGCTAGGAATGGGAAGATCTCATGGGCCTTGTTCAAGAAGGCATTTCTGGATCAATATCTGTCTCCAGCCATGAGCAAGAAGATGGAGGATGACTTCATCACACTGAAATAGGGAGATATGTCCGTGGAGGACTATGAATCTGAATTTGCTAAGTTGGCAAATTTTGCCGCTGCTTTGCTCCCCACGGAACAGACTCACATAAATCGATTCGTTGATGGTCTGAATGAAGACATCCAGTTAAGTGTGCTGAATCGAGAATGCGGGTCCTATTCTCAAGCCTTCGAGGCGGTGCTACTGGTAGAACAGTTCCAGCTGAAGAAGACGTCTAATAAAGCACAAAACAGTCGGAATCAGCCCGCCAAGAGAAATCATGACGGAAAGAAAAACACCGATGGGGAACCACGAAATAAAATAACCTGTACCCACTGCGGTCGACGAGGGCATGCGAATGAAGAATGTCGCTTTACGAAAGGTTTGGTATGCAGTCACTGTGGGTAGCATGGACACACCAGGGAGGACTGTCGTTCCATAAACCACGCTTGTTTTCGTTGTGGCCAACAGGGTCACGCCATCAGAAATTGTCCGAAGAGAAATCGGAATAGAGATGATAATGAAAAGCGTGGACAGCTGCCAGGCCCACCGCCCCTTCGAGACCATCCGCAGAACCAGCCGCAACGGACTAATGCGCGTGTCTACAATCTCTCCACGTTGCTTGACACAGAATGCAACACTAGTGGAGGTGAGTTTTGTTTCTTAAGTTTTGAGGACAAAACTTTTTCTCGGTGGGTTATTATGTAGTGCCCCGCTCCTTGCGATCCACTATGTAATACCTACGGCTTGTTGACTCAGTCATGAACTAAGTCTTTGGTGAAACCTTTGCTGGTATCGATTGATCACGGATGAAATACAATGAACCTTTCCAATTGATGGATTGGCTTCTATTGAAATGAATCAAATGCAAGAATATGTGTTGCTACTCTATCTGCTCGATAAGAACGATCATCTGCTTGTCATCAGTATGTTTGAAAATATAGACATGTACAGACGAACTTGTACGTGTTGAGATAAACCTGAAGGCACGAATCAAACGTGTCGTATATCTGTGCATAAGTCCAAGTGTGTCTCATCTGATAGAATAGCTAGAGCATGCATTTGGTCTCGAACAACTTGTAAACAAGGAATTATTTGTCTCTCGGGTGGTATCTGGGGGCACCTGGAACCGCTCGGCCTATGAGAGATTATGAGCACACTGGGTGCAAGGACCCATGTTAAAAGTGTAGCCGATATCTGAGTCCTTAGCGACGAGCTGAACCAAAGAGTTACAGCGGCTAATCATGGGGAAAACCCATGGACCAACATGTAGAATAGTCCACCTGCATGACCCGAATGACAGCTTCAATATCTGCAAGAATGAATCATGAATTACTCATTATGCAAATTGTGCTAACGTGGTTTTGTGCAGGGATGACTGCCGGCGATGGTAAGTTGCTTATGATATATTCTACTATCAAGTTCTTATGAACTGTTAAAAAGAACCTAGACAAGTAGAAAGATCACTAGTAAATGTTAGCTCAACATATTAATTTAGTGCAGAGATTTGCGAGTTCGGCCAAAAGCCGCTCGCCAGTACATGATGTGTGCTGACCCACGTTGTGGGCATCCTTTTCAGAAAACAAAAGGAGACAGGGGGATATCAAGTGAGGCACCGAAGCTCGTCTAGCCCAGTAGAGCTCGTGGATCGCCTCGAAGTTTACTTTCATTTCAAGTCAAGTTCAAGTTTCTTTTCCTTCTGAAGGTGTCTTTAAATTCCAGCTTGTAATAAAGGGATATCATGTATGGGCATTGTGGCTAATTTCAAAAGAGTGTTTTAAAGAGTATCATGTAGCCAAATTATAAGGCAAATCTGAGTTCGCAAAGCTTTGTACTTGTATTCCAATCAAGCTATCAATAAAATGAGTATTTCCATTTCAAATCTCTGTGTTCAATATTTGGTTTTCTGTAATGGGTGCGTGCGTGTGTTTTGCTTAACTAATGGGTGCGTGCGTGTGATTTTGCTTGACTAGTTGTTTTGTACAGGTACATGGCCTTGTGCAAGCGCAACTTAGGCTTGCACGGCATCACGCCTTAGCGAGGACGATCGATCCCGCAGGGATCCAAGCAAGACGGACGACCCTAGCGGGATCGGGGCGTGACATGAGTTGTTTGATGTGTATACCAAAATGGAGCAGGAAAAACTCTTCCAAAGCATGAGGAGTTTTGAGCTGTCTGATGTATGTGTCAGAATGGTGTATTTTCACTCTATCGCCGACACCGGTCCAGGAGAAGTTTGCTAGCCGGATCCCTACAAAACATGGAAAAGGGGCTTAGCACAAAAAAGAAAACAAAGAACTCTGTTTTTTTAGTTATGCGGCCTAGTCAGTTATGCGGCTTAGCCAAACAGAACTCATGCGGCCCAAAGTTATGAGGCCGGCTTCATGAAGTACTCATGCAGCTCAGTCATGAAGCACTTATGCGGCTCAGTCATGAAGTGTTCATGCGGCTCAATTATGAGGCATTTATGCGGTTCAATCATAAAATACTCATGCGACCCAGTCATAAAGTACTCATGCGCCTCAGTCATGAGGCAATTATGCGGCCCAGCCCATACGGGACTATCATACAGAACACATACGGTCCAAATGAGATAGGGCATGCATCGACCAGGCTTAAAGCACAGAGGCAGTATATGACAGGCCCGTGCATGAAATATGTGATATGTCCATTCAAAATTTTAGTCGTCATCTTTCTACCGTCCTTACTCTTGAGAGGGGGTTGCACGTCGGGATGAATGGAAGGAGCGTCTGCCGCTCTCGACGGAGAGGCAAGTTTTCTCCCTTTGGCTGTCGCAACAGTCGACTTGAAAGCTTTTGGAGCCATAGCAGAAAGTATGATGAAGTCGAAGGAGAAGAAGGTGAAAGAGGAAAATATCTCTCCGAATGACCCCTATTTATAGAGTTGCTAAAAAGTGTCTCTTCGATTCTCGAGATCATTAAAGATAATGATGACGTTTGGGGGCTTTATCCCTAAATAACCGTCGGCTTTATTGTCACGACCTGCACCAGCTTTTCGGATACGAGACGTGTCCAAGCCAGCCTACGCTTAGAGTCGACGGTAGAACGCTGTCACGGCCATGATGCTCAAAAATCACAAAATAACAACTTTATTGCTCATTCATATTTCTAGATTTATTACAACGTTTACAACATTTATATTTAAAAAAAATACAAAGTTCTTGCAATTAATAAAAATAATACAACTACTATCTATTTCTAGGTTTCTACCTGCAAGTATACCCGAATCTTCCAATGCTAAAGAAGCCACGGCTAACCTAAAAAATGTTGGTTTCCAGTCATGAATGGAACAAGCACACAAACCGACGGCAATATGAAAACAAAATAGAATTAACAAGACATGAAAATAACATATGAGATATGGAAACTAGAAAGTAACTGATGACATGGCAGGTGGGAAAGAAGACAAGGAAAACAAATAAAATACAACTACCTATGTGATGTGAAATATCTATTTCGACATGTGAACGACTAGGGGGTAAATCCGACACCTGCACGTGTCGTGTACAGATGCTATCATTCATGAATAGACATCATGGGGATAGTTCTGGGTAGTCCACATGTCTACTAAGATATTTTCCCTCCCGACTATTTCGTGTGATAAGCGTGTCAACAAGCAGCAAAATATATGTATAAACATGAAATGTAAAAACTACTATGAATTTGTAAAACCCCTAAATTTCTACTATATTTTTTTATTTTATAAATTGGTACTGATTATTTTTTATTTTGTATTTGTACGTCGCGTAGTTGCGTTGTACGTCGCGCGCACAAAAATTTTTTTTGTTGCTCGACGAGTGCGAATATGTTCGAGCGCACATATTTTTAGAAAAATATTTTTTCTATATTTTTCGAGTTTCAAATAATATATTCAATAATTATTTAGCTATCGTACCAAAAATTTCCAGTTATTATTTATTTATAAAAAGCCTCTCATTCATACAGTTATAAATAATAAATAATATTTTGCGTGCATAAATATATTTCATAAATATTTTATTAGTTTATTTTTAAATAATAATATAATTTTTGAAATTATTATTATAAGTATTTTAGAAAATATATTTTGAAGATTTTGTGGCAGTTTAAATCTTGATTTGATCTTATGGATTCATTTAAATAGTTAAAATAATATCTATGTTTGAAAATTGATTTATCTTATTTGATTTCAAACTAAAAAAAATTTAATCAGATTTAAATTGGATTGTATTTGGATTAGATTTGATTGATTTTAAAATTAAGTTACGACGTAACCTCAATAAGTGAATTAATTAATTATTATTTAATATTGTTGACTTTTAGTAACCCGGTTGTATCAAACCAACCCAATGTGGCCCAAACCAAATCCAAGCCCGTATAGACGTGTGGTAGGACCAAGAGGACTAGCCAGGCATATTTTTAAAGTGTGCAAATATTTTAAGATTATTTTAGAAATTGAGATATATATATTCTAATTATTGAATTAGAGGTAAAAATTATATTTCTATTATTAATGATGTTTTCAATATTGGTACAATTATCTGGACCCAAGTAAGAGTGTGATAAAATTTACCCATTGGAAACATTTTATTTTTAATATTTTTATTGTTGTTAAAATTATTTTTGAGAGATTAACTTAGCCCGTCATTTGGTTTAAATATTTTGCATTGAGATTGTTTTATTGTAAATTAACATTGAGATTGTTTTATTGTAAATTAAATTTATATATATATATATATATATATATATATATATATATATATTTTATATATATATATATATATATATATATATATATATATATATATATATATATATATATATATATATATATATATATATATATGCATATCGGTTTAAATATATGCATATCGGTTTAAATATGTCAACTAGTTGTATAAGCAATATTTAAATTTGTTATTAAAATTTTTGGAGATTTTGTGCATATATATATGGATAGATATAAATATGTATCCATATAAATATATAAATATATTAATATATATCATATATATTACTATATATTATATATATCTACTTTTGCCAAAAGGGGCGGCCACCCAAGTATGTCAGCGGCAACAAATGCTGCTTGGGTGAGGTGGGACCCGGCCTCCCCCTTTTGGTTAAGCCAGCAGCTTATCTAGCCGAACCCCCCTTAGTATATATATATATGTATATACGTAAATCTCAAACACAAATCCTAGTTTCTTTTTCTTCCTTCAATCTTCATCCTCCTTTTCTTCCTCCACCCTCGTCCGCCTCTCCCCGGCAAGCGTGCCCAGCCTCGTGCGCCGCAACACAGCCCTGCGACAGCAGCGGCAACAACATCAAACAACAACAACAATAACAGATTTCCACTTTAAGGTATCCCACTTCCCTGATTAATTTCTCTGTCAATTCTCCTCCGATTTTCGATCCGTAAATTCGTGTAGAAAGCCCACATGACCCTCTTCGAGATCCTCCAGGTGGATTTCGACATGGCCATCCAACTTGCTCGAAAAATTAAGGCAAAGTTGGAGAAAAACTATTTTTCTGAAATATTAAAAACTATTGGAAAATACCAACTTGTCGGCCACTTTTTTTGATGTCCATTAAAATTTTGTAGAAACTAATTAAAGGCAGTCAAAGACAACATAACCGAGATTGTAACGCACCTTCTGGATTCACTTTTCATCTAGTGTGTAAAAAGTTACACGTTGTTAAAGTTTAATAAAAAAATGTAAATTCTGTTTTCGAAAATTAGAAAAATATCCCGATACGACGTCCGTCCCGAAATTACGATTTTGCCCCTGTTCCAGAATTTGACTTTTGGACAGGCATTTCCTAGGCATATCTTTTATTCTAAACTCGTTCGTGATGTTTGTTTCAGCATCCGGAGCTCCTTGTGGATTTTGACTTTCGTGTTGACGATTCTGACTGTTAGATTTGCTACATCTCGCACCACCCTCAGGCAAGACACCTTGCCATTTGTTGTTTATTTATTTTAGCTCATATTTTATGCATTATTTATTTTCTTTATGCAAAATAAACTGTGATACATGGCATTACATGTTAGAACTTATTGTTCAGTTATATTTCCTGCTATGTATTATTTTTCTTACACACTAAACCTAAATTTAAGGGACCACCTTGTGTGTTGCATTCATTGGCCTTGACACGTTATAACACGAAGTTGTGTGTCGCATGTAGAACACGGAAGTGCATGATTGGATGGCCACCAGTATGTACAAGCCGTACGATAGAAATAAACGCTAATAGAGGTTGCATGCTAGTTTGACTTAGCGGTTATAGAGGTTTTCTGTTGTGGATGCAACATAATAGGCATTGGGCGGGAAGGACAATTCCTTAGCGTATGGGCTTCGATGCACTTTCCCTTGTGACCCGGACTCTCCGCTTGAGATACGGGATTGATGACCCATGATTACTGACGGCCACTAACGATTCTGCGGAACATCATGCTCTTAATGATGGGGCCTCTGGTGCCCCAAGGGGGGACCATGTCGATCCTATTTAGCCAGGGCCCATACGTAGGAAGGATTATTCTTAACTACATTTCACTTAGAACAGTTAGGCACCTTTATCCGTTAGGTATGAGTACTTTTGGTTTGGGTACTTGTATCTGACAGTGGCTTGGAATAATAACTTGTCGCGGATTAATTCGTCACATATTGTCCTTGTTGGTTGTAGGTATGACTTACTACTTCGATGAGAAGGTATTGTACCTTGTTGGGGTCCGGATACCATATTGGATTCATAGCATGGAAAGATACGTCACCGTGAATTAGTTTACCATCTCCTGTCCTTATTTGGTTGGGGAGATGGTACGCTCGTTCAGTAGGTGCGTATTGTACCATGTTATAATTCGATTGACTTATTTATTTGAACAATAATTATTCAGTTTATATGGCATGATATTATGTGTCTTGTTACGTCCCTCTGAAGACGTGGTTATCTCGCCAGGTGTGTGCTCTTGTCTTTCGCAGGTGTTCTAGCTTTAGCCGTGACCATTGCTATTTCTTCGAGGATGATTGCACTTGGATGGTCTTCGCTTCGCTCGCCAAAATCATATCTTTTCTCATGTATTTTTCTTTACTTGTTGGTAGTGAATTTGTCTTCGCCTAACATATTGTATCAAGACAATTCATTATCATTATATGACATCTTTTATCATTTATTTTGTGTGGATGAGATTAGTTATGGTTCTACTGCATTTTCCAGCTTACGTATATTTATTATACGGCTGGCATGTCTACGTTCCTAGTCCTACGTATTTTGGGACTGGGGCTTTACATGTTTTTGTGGTGGCCCATGCAAGTCAAGATAAATTGTTTGGTTACATTACCGTACCAAGCAAGCCTGCATATAGGATTAGAGTCTAGGACCTCATCCACATACTTGGCCTCTTTCCTTGATTCCATATTCGAATTACCGTTCGACTCATCAATTGCATCTTGCTTGATTTCTTCTATCGTTATTCTTATCTTCCCTTCGTGCTTGCTAGAGATTGACCTTACTAGTTAGATGACCCAAACACCCTTAGCTTAATTCTTTAAGTTGGGTGGAATACCCCACGACCTGACACACCCTTGACCATTAAGGGAATACAAATAGTATTATCTTGACCGTAGAGACTAGAGGAACTTAACCTATTTGGTCAACCAAGCCTTGGTGAATAAAATCGTAGAATGATGGTATGAGAATAAACAAGACTTAGATTCTCATGACTCATAGACTATTCATATTGTTCTTATTTCATCTACTAGTGTACCTATGTTTTTACCACCGTGACTAATGTGGCTACTATAATCTAGTTTTGCAAACTCATCCATTTTATCGGGTTTGTTCATGACTTATGCTATTGAGCGCGCTCACTAACATATTGTCTAATCAGGACCGGTGCATGATGGCCTGATCAACCGAGTGCACTTTGGTTCGCTTTTGTCTATTATTCTACGTGGATGGGGACATAGCTAAACTTGTCCTTTAGAGTCCCATCCGTGACTGCCTTGACAACTCCCTTTTAATTATTCGGTCACCTTTGAACCACGTAATCATATTCGATAATGCCTCTTTCGAACTCTATATTGCTTTCGCCTTCACCTATTTTAGAAGGACGAAGGTGTTGTGCTAGAAATTCCTCTAGCTATCCTATCACCTATGACCATTATCACTTAATGTTGCTATATCTCCATCCTAAATTACTCGTCCTTTTTCTCGGTCCTATATTTACTATCATGACCTTCCAATTGCTTAATTTAGGCGTGCACCTAATCGCTCTCTTAATCGTGCCTCAACCTACTTTCAAAACATAACTTTTAGGTCTTTCATTATTCTCTTGATACCATATTACCCCTTCGCATGTTATCATGAGTAACTTTAACCCTTAACTTTTGATTGTCGCTTTAAACTCGTGACCCTCACTCATTATCTAAGGCCATACCCGTATTATTTTCTATGATCTAGATCATGATTCCTTACGGCATGATTTTGTTGAACATTGTAATTGATTGTTCCCCATCGATACCCCCTTGTGTCTCCTCACCCCCTACTAATTTTTAATTTCGAGGACGTAATTTTTTTAAGTTGGGTATGATGTAAAACTCCTAAATTTCTACTAAATTTTTTTATTTTATAAATTGGTACTCATTATTTTGTATTTGTACGTCGTGTAGCTGCGTTGTACGTCGTGCGGACAAATTTTTTTTTGTTGCTTGACGAGTGCGAATATGTGCGAGCACACATATTTTTAGAAAAACATTTTTTTCTATTTTTTTTTGAGTTTCAAATAATATATACAATAATTATTTAGCTATCGTACCAAAAATTTTCAGTTATTATTTATCTATAAAAAGCCTCTCATTCATACAGTTATAAATAATAAATAATATTTTGCGTGCATACATATATTTCATAAATATTTTACTAGTTTATTTTTAAATAATAATGTAATTTTTGAAATTATTATTATAAGTATTTTAGAAAATATATTTTGAAGATTTTGTGGCAGTTTAAATCTTGATTTGATCTTATGGATTCATTTAAATAGTTAAAATAATATCTATGTTTAAAAATTGATTTATCTTATTTGATTTCAAACTAAAAGAATTTAATTAGATTTAAATTGGATTGTATTTGGATTGGATTTGATTGATTTTAAAATTAAGTTGCGACGTAACCTCTATTAGTAAATTAATTAATTATTATTTAATATTGTTGACTTTTAGTAACCCGGTTGTATCAAACCAGCCCAATGTGGCCCAAACCAAATCCAAGCCCGTATAGACGTGTGGTAGGACCAAGAGGACCAGGCAGGCATATTTTTAAAGTGTGCAAATATTTTAAGATTATTTTAGAAATTGAGATATATGTATTCTAATTATTGAATTAGAGGTAAAAATTATATTTCTATTATTAATGATGTTTTCAATATTGGTACAATTATCTGGACCCAAGTAAGAGTGTGATAAAATTTACCCATCGGAAAGATTTTATTTTTAATATTTTTATTGTTGTTAAAATTATTTTTGAGAGATTAACTAAGCCCGTCATTTGGTTTAAATATTTTGCATTGAGATTGTTTTATTGTAAATTTATATATATATATAAATATGCATATCAGTTTAAATATGTCAACTAGTTGCATAAGCAATATTTAAATTTGTTATTAAAATTTTTGGAGATTTTGTGCATATATATGGATAGATATAAATATGTATCCATATAAATATATCTATATATATTAATATATATCAAATATATTAATATATATTATATATATCTACTTTTGCCAAAAGGGGCGGCCACCCAAGTATGTCAGCGACAGCAATTGCTGCTTGGGTGAGGTGGGACCCGGCCTCCCCCTTTTGGTTAAGCCAGCAGCTTATCTAGCCGAACCCCCCTTAGTATATATACATATGTATATACGTAAATCTCAAACACAAATCCTAATTTCTTTTTCTTCCTTCAATCTTCATCCTCCTTTCCTTCCTCCACCCTCGTCCGCCTCTCCCCGGCAAGCGCGCCCAGCCTCGTGCGCCGCAACACAGCCCAGCGACACCAGCAGCAACAACATCAAACAACAACAACAACAGATTTCCACTTTAAGGTATCATACTTCCCCGATTAATTTCTCTGTCAATTCTACTCCGATTTTCGATCCGTAAATTCGTGTAGAAAGCCCACATGACCCTCTTCGAGATCCCCCATGTGGATTTCGACATGGCCATCCAACTTGCTCGAAAAATCGAGGCAAAGTTGGAGAAAAACCATTTTTCTGAAATATTAAAAACTATTGGAAAATACCAACTTGTCGGCCACTTTTCTCGCTGTCCATTAAAATTTTGTGGAAACTAAATAAAGACAGTCAAAGACAACATAACCGAGATTGTAACGCACCTTCTGGATTCACTTTTTATCTAGTGTGTAAAAGGTTACACGTTGTTAAAGTTTCACGAAAAATTGTAAATTCTGTTTTCGAAAATTAGAAAAATATCCCGATACGGCGTCCGTCCCGACAAACCGGGCGACGTGGTCGCGCACTATATGCATCGAAAGGCACGTATGGATGTTGTCGACGTGTAGGAACTGACGGAATAAAATTTTGTTGCATGTGCGCGACGAAATCAGTGCGTATCCGTCGAGATACCCCCGTATCGACCCTTTGCAAATTAAGTCACAACTTTGTGCACACTCATCATATCACGGTGACAATTGCGCCATTGGACTCAAAATATTTTTCTGGTCCTGTGAGCCTAGTTTGGTCCGATTCTGCGACCGTTGATCGGGACGCTATTTTGGCGGGCCCACAATCCCACTCAATGGGCGATTTTGTGCAAAGCCCACCGGAATCCAAAATTGGACATGCCGTTGGGTTTGTCTCATCAAAACAAATTCATAGACATGTAGTTTGTCGACTTTAGAGACCGTAGGTTCTGGTACGCATTTTGGTGCAAGGCGGGTCCAACGGCGGACATCGTTTTGACCCAAAATTACGATTTTGCCCCTGTTCCAGAATTTGACTTTTGGACAGGCATTTCCTAGGCATATCTTTTATTCGAAACTCGTTTGTGATGTTTGTTTCAGCATCCGGAGCTCCTTGTGGATTTTGACTTTCGTGTTGACGATTCTGACTGTTAGATTTGCTACATCTCGCACCACCCTCAGGCAAGACACCTTGCCATTTGCTGTTTATTTATTTTAGCTCATATTTCATACATTATTTATGTTCTTTATGCAAAATAAACTGTGATACATGGCATAACCTGTTAGAACTTATTGTTCAGTTATATTTCCTGCTATGTATTATTTTTCTTACACACTAAACCTAGATTTAAGGGACCACCTTGTGTGTTGCATTCATTGGCCTTGACACGTTGTAACACGAAGCTGTGTGTCACATGTAGAACACAAAAGTGCGTGATTGGATGGCCACCAGTACGTACAAGCCGTGTGATAGGAATAACCACTAATAGAAGTTGCATGCTAGTTTGACTTAGCGGTTATAGAGATTTTCTGTTGTGGATACAACATAGTAGGCATTGGCCGGGGAGGATAATTCCTTAGCATATGGGCTTCGATGCACTTTCCCTTGTGACCCGGACTCTCCGCTGGAGATACGGGATTGATGACCCATGATTACTGACGGCCACCGACGATTCTGCGGAACATCATGCTCTTACTGATGGGGCCTCTAGTGCCCCAAGGGAGGACCATGCCGATCCTATTTAGCCAGGGCTCATGCGTAGGAAGGATTGTTCTTAACTATATTTCATTTAGAACGGTTAGGCACCTTTATCCGTTAGGTACGAGTACTTTTGGTTTGGGTACTCGTATCTGACCGTGGCTTGGAATAATAACTTGTATTGGATTAGTTCGTCACATCTTGTCCTTGTTTGGTTGTAGGTGTGACTTAGTACTTCGATGAGAAGGTATTGAACCTTATTGGGGTTCGGATACCATATTGGATTCATAGCATGGAAAGATACATCACCGTGAATTAGTTTACCATCTCCTGTCCTTGTTTGGTTGGGAGGATGGTACGCTCGTTCAGTAGGTGCGTATTGGACCATGTTATAATTTGATTGACTTATTTATTTGAGCAATATTTATTTAGTTTATATGGCATGATATTATGTGTCTTGTTACGTCCCTCTGAGGACCTGGTTATCTCGCCAGGTGTGTGCTCTTGTCTTTCGCAGGTGTTCTATCTTTAGCCGTGACCATTGCTATTTCTTCGAGGATGATTGCACTTGGATCGTCTTCGCTTCGCTCGCCAAAATCATATCTTTTCTCATGTATTTTCCTTTACTTGTTGGTAGTAGATTTGTCTCCGCCCAACATATTGTATAAAGACAATTCATTATCATTATATGACATCTTTTATCATTTATTTTGTGTGGATGAGATTAGTTATGGTTCTACTGCATTTTACAGCTTACGTATATTTATTATACGGCTGGCATGTCTACGTTCCTAGTCCTACATATTTTGGGACTGGGGCGTTACAGAATTGAAAAGTAATCATAAAGTGCACTTACCTGAGGTCCTTGGCTGGTGAAACCGACAATACCATCTCCTTGGGTCCAGAATAGTTCAGTTGGCAGTTGTTTGTGAAAGATTTTGGAATTTGCAAGAAGGATAGGAATAGATTAGTCGCTATCAATGATTTATAATCGAAACAAAAATTACGTGAATAAATATGTATATAACTATTTTATAAAATACCCTTTATTATGAAACTGAATTTGGAAATCAATAACAATTAAAACTATGTTTTTAATCTAATCAAATATTATTAATAAATACTTGAAAATCTTAGGAAATTATTTTAGGTCTAAAAACATAATTTGTCAAATATAAAATTTTGATCAAAACTATATTTCTTGTTAGTCCAAAATTTTTGGATAACTAATTATCCGTTTAGAAAATATTTCTTATTTAGGAATATATATATATATATTTTTTTTATTTAGGAATATATATATATATATATATATATATATATATATATATATTAAATATATATATATATATATATATATATATATATATATATATTAAATATATATATATATATATATATATATATATATATATCCCTTAGAAAAAGGATAAACTATTTAAGACATAATAGATATTTGGACCCTAAAAGAACTATTTTATAATTGATAAAATCCATGTAAATATTTATAAACTATCTAGGAACTTTATAAAACATATTTGAAAGACCTTTATGAAAATACCAAAATTAGAAATTATCAACTTTATATACGCCTAAAATATTTTAACCAAAAATATATATACAATAATTTAAATATATCCCAAAAGCCCAAAGTAAACTAACAACTCGAATTTGCATCCTAAATTAACAATTTCTGCTGGGCCAAAAGCCCAGCCATCTACAATAACAGCCCAAGGCTGGCCCAGTGGCCTAATTCTCTTAAAACCCAAGCTCATTCATCATTAACCTTCAATGGAATAAACTCTGCTGATGAAGAGAGAGAAGGGGTTTTTTGAGCTAACCGGGGTTTTGATCGGGCAGCTCTGGCCGGGATTGGTGAATAGGCGGTGACAGGGACGAGGAAATGTGGCTTGCAGCGGGGAGATCGCTCTGACTGGCGCTGGAGGGCACGTCGACGGGTAGCAGGGAGGCGGTGGAGAGGAAGATCGGCGATCGCTGGGGAGCAGGACTGCTCGGCTGCGGCTGATCCGGTCTTAAGGGGTACTGGTGCCGCTCGCAAAAATGTTTGAGTTTGGCCCTGGCCGCGGCCGGTCACGCTCGAGAAGATTGCCGAGTCGGCTGTTGAGATATGGCTGATGGCATTTTCGGCCGCCGCTCGACTGACAGGGATGCACTTACGGAGCTCGATTCTCTTCGTCATGGGCATAGACAGTCATGATCACCGGCGATGGCGGTCGTTCTGAAGGAATGGTGCTGGGTTGGCAGGTAACACACAGGCAGAGGGAGGAGGAGCAGATCTAGAGCCGGAGGGAAGAGATGTCAGGTGACGGAGGCTTGGCACAACATCGGCTTCGAGTGAAGATGAGGTGCTTAGGCACAGCGGAGTTGCGGCCTCGGGCGAGGCTGCTCGCCGTGCGGGGTTTCCATCGAGAGCGGCATCGTTGCGGTCAACGCCGGAGGGACACTATCAGGTATGCAGGAGTTCATGGTTGTATTCGATGGCATGGCGTATCCTGATGCTTGGACACAGAGGAGGTGGCCTTGTGGAACATGTCCGGTGCGTCGGTTATATCGGACACGAGAAACTGGTATTTTATTCTGTATTTAAATGGACTGGAATTGGTGTAATAGACACGGACACGATGACACAGTGGTGGTGGTGGTGGTGTGTTGTATGGAGAAGGTTGATGGTTGCTTGGTATTGATGTTTTATTTGTGGATGATGTAGACACGGATGGATTTTGGACACTCGGGGTCGGACCCGATGGTGTCGGCGATGTGGGGAACAGAGGAGGTGGCGATGGTGGCGGTCGAGGATGGAGAAAGCTAAAGGCGATGATGGTGGTCGAAGGGAAATTTCGTGGAGTCAGATGGGCTGGGAGGAAGAAAATGGTAAAGTTGACGGAGAGGGGTTCTTATTGGTTGTACTGAGCGGTAATTTTGGAAGAGATGAGAACGGAAGCAGCATATACATATACTGCCTGTAGGGATATAATTTGTTTAGGAATAATTCCTATCAATATTATACTAACTACTCCAGTAAATATAGTTCTGCTTATCGCCTACTTTTTGAAAATATTTAGCCTATTCAGTAGATAATTATTCATTTAGTCTTAAAGTTATATGAATCAAAATTATATAAATAAAAACATGATTCATTAGTTGGTCAATCTAATAATTCTAAAATAATATTTTATAGTATCAACTATTAAAACCATTTTAAATTAAATGATCAACGTAACAGGTTTAAAATAATGTTTAATATTTATCAAATCAAATTAAACCATACAATCCCAAATTGAATAGTAATTTAAAGTATACGGGTATAAATCAAACCTTAATTCAAATAGATAGTTATCATTATAATTTAACCATATCATCCAAATAGTTAAAATATAATTTATTATTCAAATATTACTTAAAGTAATTTGACGAAAATCTTTTTATCGATGGAACTAAATATGCCATCCAAATAACCTTCGAAGCCTATAGATTTTGAAACTCAAAAATTCTAACTAAACCTTTTGTAATTAATTCAAAATAAATACTTTTATTTAAAACTAAATAGTTCTTTGGAAATGGCACATAAAAGTAAAATAATTTATATGTTCAAAAGAAGATTTATTTCAAAAATAAAATAAATAATCAAAGAAATTAAATCTGGGAAGAGGAGTTACATTTATCTTGAAGAGCGCCTCTTCGATTCTCGAAGATCATCAAATATAATGTCGACGCTTGGGGACTTTATCCCTAGTAACCGTCGGCTTTATCTCGAAAAGAGATTCGCAACCGAATCAAGAAAACTAAATACAGCAGTGACAGCTGGCAGGCTGATGGGGTCTCTCTGCGGCTCAAAATTTCCCTGCGACTCAAGATTTCCCTGCGGCTCGAGATCCTTCTGTGGCTCAAAAATCTCCTGCGACTTGAATACTCCCTGCGGCTTAACATATCTCCATGCTTCTTATTCAAAGTATTCCAAATTTGCAATTTGAAAACTTTGAAGGAGGTCTTATAGAAGCATAGAAAATATGGGGTTCATGCGGATCACAATTTGCCGCATATGTACTTTAGGCCAAACAGGTCCGCATAAAGGAAAGTCGCATGACAGACTCAATGCCTTATGCAGCCCATCGACAACCAGCTGCAGAAGAAAGATATGCGGCCAAGAGGATCAGTTCGTCTAGTTCTATCAAAACTGACAAAAATGACAGCTCTGACACTTTGACAAAAAGATAAGGCGTGGAACGTCACCAAAAGCAGGATTCATACGCTTTCATGCGGCCAGAAGGAGTGTCACCTAAGCCGCATAAACCTTATACAGATCAAACATATGCGGCCCTAAAGTCTTCGAACTTCATGCGACCAAGGGTGACTGTGACCCAAGCAGCATGAGCTTTATACGGCCAAAATACAGAATCTATGCGGCTTAAATCCATAAACTATATGTGGGCTAAGGAAGTTTACGACTTAAGCCGCATGAGTCTCATATGGCCCCACATGGTCGAAAACTGAGAAACTTATGCGGCTCAAAATGATTCCTGCAACAAGATACGTGGCTGTTTGCCATTAAAATCTTTTGATTGCAATTTCAATTACAAACAGAATAGTATTACAATGTAGGACTTAGATGTAGTCCTAGGAGTACACTTTTGTTTATAGCTGGGTCTTGTATCGATGGAGCGAGTGGTAATGCGTTGACTCCGTTGACGATCTGACAGCAGTTTTCGGTTCTCTGAAGGTCTAAGTTGCTCTGGGTGCTGGAGCTTGCGGAGAGGAAGAAGACGTTGAGTGTCTCTTCCGATCTCTATGAGTGAACTCTGACGCTCTGGTTGCAACTTTCTTTGACTGTACGTCTCTGTATGTCTATATGTGTGTGGATGAAGGAGATGATCCCTCTATTTATAAGCAGCAAGTTGGGCTGCACATGCGCGCATATGTAGGATGCACCTGTACGTGGAAATGCCACATGGTTGAAGCTGCGGAAGGTGCATCGATGATGCACCATCATTTGTGGGTTGAATCCTTCATGCTGCATTTGTGGGCTGGCACGTAGCAGGGAAGAGAATCTTTCAGTTGCTGAGATCTTGGGTGATTAGTACCCCTTTGTAGGCTGAATTGAGTCAAAGGACTCGTGGCCCATGTCCGTAGCTCAAATATCTCAAATTTGGTGGAGAGTGATCTGACAGAATGCGCCTGGGATTGGGCGCATGAGAAGACTTTGGCTCACAACCTTCAGGAGTCACGAACCGGTCTAGGCGCACGGCTTTTGAGGCGTAAACGAGTCTTCGGGCGCATGGCTGCTGAGGCACATACGAGTGGTTGGTCGGCCACGTGGGTTTGTAACCGTCGGAGGAAAGTAATAATGATACTGACGTTGGTGGTGCTTCATCTTCTGAAAATGCTGCCAACCGTTCAGTCCTCGGAGGACGTGCTGCCAACTCTGTCACTTTGGTATTAATTGCTTGATGGGGTGACGCGTGATTGGGCGCACGGGTCTATGTTGATTAAGACACATGTATCAGTGCTTTATTGGGAACATCCATACGGGGTGCTTGGTACTGACGGGTGCGTCTGTACGATGCACGGTATCTGACCGGCGCATCCGTTTGCATGATGCGTCTTTACTGGTCCGACTTTTGAGTTCTTTAAGTACTTTAAATAGCCGTTTTGACTTGGCCGAATTTGAAGGGTCAGGTTCATCACCATAAATGTAAATTCATTGCACGGGATTCAGAGAGCCTTCCACTTGGCACATGGGTTTGATTTGCCCGGCCAATAAATAGCAGCAAGGAGAGAGTTTGCTTCTCGTTCTCTCACGTCTTTCCGAATGAACTAATTTGTTCGAGCACATTCTGTTGATAAGATGCTCCGGAGGGTGAAGATGCGACGAGTTGTCTTCGTATACACTCATGAAGATGACTGTTACATCCAAAAGTCGGGGTCACGGGCTTCTGAGGCAGGCGGAAGGTGCCTGTTGCATCCAAAGATCGGGATGCTCGAGTCCCGTCTCTGTTATGCCGAAAGAGCCATAGATCGGAATTGTGGTGCCCCCACTTTCCTTGGGCTTTGGAGAGCTCTTCCTCCTGCTAGAGTGGGGTTGGCTGCCCACTCTGGTTCTGCCCAAAGCTGCTCTTTTAGCCGAAGCACTTGATCGGATCGAAAGTGGGGCACATATGCTGAGACTTCATGATGCGCCTAATTGAGATGCTGAAGAGACGTGCCTAACTGAGACGCTGAAGGAATGTGCCTAACTGAGATGCTGAAGAGACCGGAGGATGCGCCTAGCAGGGAGAGCATGGCCCCCGCTGCGCCTGGCTGTAGTCTTAGGATCTTTCTTTTTGTAGAAATTCTCCTTTGTAAAGCCTTTTTTTAGACATGTAATAGACTTTTATATGAAATAAAAATCTTCTTTTGATGTCTATACTTTTGCTGTCTGCTGTGCTAAGTACTTTATCTGAGCTCCCTGGCACATGTAATGTTAGGCACACAGGAATTCTGGCCTTTGGATGCGCCTAAAATTCTATGCTTCTACAGGACCCCCTTCAAAGTTTTTAAAACTTTTCGTCAAGTTTTGGAATACTTTGAATAAGAAGTGTGAGCACCGTGAATTTCGGGTTAATTTTTTTTATTTATTTTATTTTATTTTCTGATTGTTTTGGTTTCGATAAATAATTTATTCTGTTATTTTTCTTAAGTGTACTTTTTCGTGCCTTTGATATTTGGAGTGTCAGGGATGTTCAACTTTGGAAATCTTCTTCACGAGTTTTGGAGTGGACAGGATTACCTTCATGATGGTATATAGTGTCCCACTCAAACTTGTTCCCTTGTGCTCTTTTTGCTCCGCAGAACTTTGGGTCGAATTAGACCATTTGATCATTAATTAATTTTTCCACTCTTTTCCTTGATCATTATTAGCACGTTACCGTGACTTTTAATTTGGGAGCGCAAGACCAGTCAGTTTCTTGAAACCAACTTCTCATGCATGATCTACTCGAGACGCTCGTCACCCATGACCTTCGTGTTCCACTCAGACACGCCATTTTGTGCTCCATTTGCTTCCCACAACTTTCCCGACACGTGACCCAATTTTATTTTATCCCATGGTGTCACATTTATCTTCCAACTTGATTTGTGGGTACCCTGTCGACCAAAATACTGTCAGCCCTAATTATGGACATGGCCCAGATTGAGCCTACTATCCATCCGACACTTGTGTCCCATTTATTGGAATTCCTGTGTGCTACTTATCTACTCATGATCATCAACGCCTAATTTTAATTCGATTTTTGCACAATGTCTGATTTGACCCAAACCAGCTTGACCGAACCCAGTCCAGCTTCGTGTTATTCTCCATCACCATCATGCTCAGCCTCATTACCCTTGAAAAATACTTAATATTTATTCTACCTATTTTTTATTATTATTGGAAATTTCTATTGATTTAATCCGATAGGAATAACCTATTTTCCTACAAATTAATTCTAGCCATTGATCCTTCTAATAAATCCTATCCATTAATCTTCCTATATGGCAAACTTTTCCCACACTCTCACAAACAATCTCCCTACAGCCGGCCCTAACCCCAAGACTTCACACTATTCTCTTTCTCACTCATCAATTATTATCTCTCTCTCTCTCCCTAATAATTTCCTACACAACTACTACTACACCACAACACCCATGGCCCGACCACCCATGGCCCGAGCTCCTTGGCTGGCCCGACCACCTCACCACCCCTGGTCGAGCCCCCTGGCCGGCCAGCCTCACCGTCGACCAAACAGCTCCTCCACTCCTTCCTTCCGCCAACTCCAATGATCTAATACCACCAAGCCAACCCGACCACCATCATCCTTCAACCGCCACCACCCCCATCGTCGTGTGGCCGCGCCGCCCAGACTCTCGCCGTGGCCGCCGCACTTGGCCGTGCAGCCTTCCCGTGCGAGCCCCGGCCAGCTGCAACCGCACCGCCGCATGTAGGCGCGCATGTGCGCGCGCGCGGGCCGCCGTCGTGCGCCGCCGCATGGCCGTCGTGGCCACCCTGGACGTGCACCCCACTCCGGCGAGCCACCCTATGGCCGCCACCCTCTTCCCCGATGCGCCGAATAGCCTATTCGTTCGTTTTGCACGAAGTCCCGTCGTGACGCGCGCGGAATCACGACGCTCCGTCGTAGCAACTTCACGAACGTTTTTCCGGGAATCCGACCATTGGATCGGCGATTTTTTTGCTTCGTCACAATCTTGGTATATCCACCTTCACTTCTGTCAATTTTCGTCCGTTGATTTTATCATTTGATACATCAAAACCGGCCACCAAGTTGACCGTTTAAATTGTATTAAATTTGGACAGTTTCATGGGGCCAACTTCGTCAACTTGTATCTCCACCACCGCAGCTCCTTTTGGCATGCTACCAGTTCCTGTACGAAGCTGGTATAACCCTCTTACTACCCCTCCATTTTTGTTTCATTGTGACTTGCTTGATTGGTTGAATTCGACGCCAAAGTTGGTCGTCCGAATTCGTAATTTCCAACTTGTAAAATTTCATTTTTGAACACGGGACTCCAGATTTCATTTCTGACACCACCATTAGACTTGTGGCGTCGTTCTGGCATGTTTTCATATAAAATTTGTTAGATTTGGAGAACATGGGCCCTGGCACGTTTTTCGGTGCAAAGTGGATTCCATATTCTGGGTCAACGGGACTTTTTGACGCCGGCTCATCGGAATCCAATTCCGGATATACCGTTGAGTTCGTATCATCATTCTGGACTCGTTGACATATAATTTGCTAGGTTTTGGTGGACATTGGATCCGACACGCATTTCGGTGCAAGTCGGATACCAATATCTGGGTCAACGGGTCATTTTGAGATCGGCTCATCGGAATCCAATTCCGGAGATACCGTTAAGTTCGTATCATCATTCTGGACTCGTTGACAGGTAGTTTGCTGAGTTTTGAGAACATTGGCTCCGACACGTATTTTTGTGCAAATTGAAATTCTATGTTCTGGTCAACGGACCAAATTGAGATCGGGTCAACGGAATTCAATTCTGGAGATACCGTTGGGTTCGTATCGTCATTCTGATTTTGTGGACATATAATTTGTTATGTTTTATAGACTTGTTTTCTTACACATTTTTTGGTGCAGAACGGCTCCGACACGGATACCGTTTTGACCCAAAATTACTTTTTTGCCCTTGTGTCCAAATTTGACCGATGGGTAGGCTATCCTAGCTAATTTAACCATTCTGGACACGTTGGCGATATTTATTTCATCGTCCGACAATGTTTGTTGATACTTTCTCTGAGTTTAACCTTTTTATAATTAATTAATAATTAATTCTTATAATGTTCGTATTTCGGGATTAGTACAACGAAACTGAGATCAGTCAATTCCAGTGATCTCACATCGCTGAAATTGATAAGATGAACACGTGGATCATTATAATAAGATTATCAACCTTACCATTGATATTCTTATCTCGATTTGCGTGTCGTAAGTTTCGACGTACGAATAACGAAGTACACTTTATATCTTTAATAATTAGACTAGAATTGACCCTGTTTGACCAGAGTTGACCAGTTGATCCAAAGTCAACTGTAAGTCAACACTTGACCTAGTTTGACTAAATTATTGACCGGAGTTGACCTAGAGTTGTTTTGACTTAGAAGAACCTAGGATAATGTAGATTGATTATAGAGATTCATTTATTACAACTTGAACACCTTGTAACCTGTGTTGCTTTAAATAGGACTCTGTGGCTTCAGTTGGACCCCCTATACTTATCAGCTGTTCAGGTTATCAGACGAGTACATTCTCTGATCATTTCATATCCTGCTTAGAATTATATTCCTGCTTTAGATTACTATACTTGATGCTGTCACGACATTATCACGGATTAGTACTATATGGATCTCTTCATGCGATGTTATCCCCCTCGGGAGCATCGGGTACATTATGTCATGTGCGTTTCACTTTCATCATGTACTCTTGTGCTTTCACCATACATGTACACTCTTGTGAATCATGTACTCTCATGTTCACAGAGCCCTCATGTATACTATCATGTGCACCTTTTCATGGGCCCCCATGTGATATCATGTACAATAACATAACCTACTTAGATCCTTGTGTATTGATTGGAGGAAAATGGGAGAGTGCTAGTAGTCATATGAATAATTCCATAGTAGTGTAGATCATGTGAAACTCTTTAGTATAGATCATATACAAATCTGTCATGTTCACATGTGCTATCCTGTACTCTACATCACTAGCCACTGTTAGTTCTCTATTTATAGTAGATATTTCTATTACAGTTCTCTCTCTGTTTACATACTGTATTTCTTCAGATCATGTATCTTACTTTACTGCATGATTATATTTTCTAACCTGCTATGATTGTTTAGATGTATTGTGCTTGCTCCTGTCCTGACTGGACCTGTTGATAAATTTTACAGATATCTGGGATTGCCTTCTAGCCTAGAGGAGACACAGTAGAGATTGTTTAGATAGTTTTTCCATTGTCTGGAGTTGTATTATTTTATGGATTACTGTATTTTGAGATTTGATATATATTTCTGGGTTTGTGTATTTTAGACACTTAGATTTCTCTCTGCTGTATCTCTTTTGGATTTCATGTTTTATCTAACCTTATCATGCTCTACCTTAGATGTGATTGAGTCTGTACCTGCTATGTCACTCCCATTCAGGGAGTATAAACTGCTTAGCATTATATTGTTAAATGTTGTGACCTAGGACAGCGTTCTACCGCCGACACTGCGGCGTAGGCTGGACGTAGTTACGTTCTCGTACCCTAACAGTGGGTGCGGGTCGTGACACGTTTTTAGTGGTGGCCCATGCAGGTCGAGTTTTTGTAGTGGTATTCGAACTAGAGTACCACTACCGCCTGCAGTAGGAATATGATATATTTTTGAAGATACTCAATCACAATTAGGATCCCTTGAGAGATTCCTGGGACGACCCTTGAGAATCTTGTTTAACTCCGATTTGAAAACTCTTTTTCCTTGATTTGATTTATCTTTACTTTCTGTTGTTGAATTTGATTTTGATGTATTATTATTGAATTTGAGTTTGTATCTATTGATTTTGATGAAGATTGTTGAATTTTGAATCTTGATGTTAGCTATAGCATCCGAGTTTGTAGTTATATGATTTGAAGGATTTTTGTTCATTTTTGAATCTTGATGTTCGTTGATAAATTTGATTTTTGGGTATTCATTGTTGATTTAAATTAAATTTTGTCAAGATGAAATTATATGGGCTAGGTCATCTCAGTTATGTAATCTAGTCTTCTACAGTCACATTAGCCAGCATGGTGAGGACATATAGTCTGGCTTTGGATATATTTCTCAGGTGTGGAAATTTAAGGTTTTCGCAGCCAAGCTAGCGGCATCGCAAAAATGTTAAATACCATAATTCAAGATGTATGTGCATAAGTCAAGGACTCTGTGATTATCGTAGCCTTGCTTACTAGTATGACGAGGATTTAGAGTACCATGATTTTGGATAGACGCATATGATTATCAGATTGTACCTTAAATTAAATGTTTTCGAACATGTTTTCTCTACTTTTGTTACAGTCCTTCAAAAAGGAAAAAAAATTATTATTTGATTTGTCTTGTTTTGCTTTCATTTTTACTTAGGATGTAGCATTAGCTATTTTTATAAACCTTGTGTAACTTCTTGCTATGAGTTTTTCATGATACAATGAATCGATGATTTTGCTAAAGGCCTCATGTTGGATTGATATTTTAGCTCTGGGTTTCAAAATGGTTCCTTCTTTTAAACAGATAAGCAAGACAGATTCTAATACCATTTTTTCCCGGCCAATATTTTTATTTCCATCATTCTTGTCTTATAAAACTGTCTTGATTTCGTCAATCACCTGCTTGCAATATTGGTAGGAATCTAATGTTGGTCTTGATGTAGAATTTAATTTTATTGGGACATGAAAATATAGATATAGTGGACACAGACATTTTGCCTGATACATATGCATGCTACACTTGATTTACACCTATCTGAATACATATTAATATGTCGTTAATGTTTAAATTTTTAAAACCCCAATATTTTCGATTCTCTGCTTTTCCTAGCTTAACTCGTAATTTAAATATAAAATTTCATGATAATAGTTTTATTTATATCACTGCACATATATGTTATACATAGGGTTTTAATTCAAAAAAAAATTTGGTTGAGTTTTGTGTTTGAATTTGTCCAATCTGAGACTGTATGCATATTAACCCTTAATACGGGATTTTAAATGTTAGATCAAATTATTGTTTTGAATGTAATATTTAGAGCTTTGTACATTGTTGTACGTAGGGATATAACGTTAGGTTTCATATTCTTACATGTTAGGTTGTGATAAACATTGAGTTGGTTTTGATGTTCAAATTTCTCCAAGATCCTGAAAACTGAATACATGTTAACATTTTCACATTGGTTTCCAATGCTTAGTTCAATTTCAGATTTAATATGTAATATTGAACTGTATGCGTAGATAAGTGTATGGATAGTATGTTAGGGTTTCATTTATATCATGTTAGGATGTATTGGGAGCATTGAGATTGGTTATGATGTTCAAAACCCTAAAATCTGAGACTGCATTACATTAATATGACACTGCTTTAAATGTTAGCTTATTTTCAGATTTTGTATATAAATGCTGAACTGAAACTGGATTTAACCTTTCAATACTAAGCTATACCCTGTACAAGGACACACACACCCCCTAACTTAATATACACTTTCATGTAACCTAACCATTCCTCTCTATGTTATGATCATGTATCTATATAGATATATATAGAGTTTATACGTATATGTTATAATATATATAGATACATAACTAAATCTCTACCTCTTTATATATATATGTACATGGTTAGCCATGCATATTATGAGTAAATAAGTTGCGTATTATAGATTGTTTGACCAATATGCCATGATTAGTGTAACTTGATAGCCGTTGTTTTGAAACCCAATTTCTCATATACAATTTCATGTATATTTCACCTACACACATGCCTACTATCTAACCATATGAACATGTCCCCATACACATAATGCTAGCTTTTTTTCTCTCTAACGCTCTCTATATTATATATTGTGATTGGATTTCAATGTAATCGACTTTCGTTAATTAAACTTGTGATTTTGATTTTCTTGGGATAGTACCCCTTTTAGATGATTGGTAGTTACCTTCCTTTATTTTATTTTTGATGAGTACCAGTTTTCATATAGGATGGTAGACCGTCTTACAGTTTTGATGATTGTTATTTCTGTAATTTTTCTATTTTAGCACCCTGGATTGCTTGTGTGTTTTGATACCCTATAACCGTTTTGGTTAGCATGACTAGTATACCTAGATGAGACTTACTACCACCGTATGCCATGACCCTGTATGTCGTCCCTTTTGATGGTATGATTTGTTTAAGTTCTGGGACTTGATTGTGGGGGTTTGACCTAGAAGGTGTATGAACATTTTAATTTCGAGGACGAAATTTTTATAAGGTGGGTAGGATGTGAGCACCCTGAATTTCGGGTTGATTTTTTTATTTATTTTATTCTATTTTTTGATTGTTTTGGTTTCGATAAATAATTTATTCTGTTATTTTTCCTTAAGTGTACTTTTATGTGCCTTTGATATTTGGAGTGTCAGGGTTGTTCAACTCTGGAAATCTTCTTCACGAGTTTTGGAGTGGACAGGATTACCTTCATGATGGTATATAGTGTCCCACTCAAACTTGTTCCCTTGTGCACTTTTTGCTTCGCAAAACTTCTGGTCGAATTAGACCATTTGATCATTAATTAATTTTCCCACTCTTTTTCTTGAGCATTATTAGCACGTTACCGTGACTTTTAATTTGGGTTCGCAAGACCAGTCAGTTTCTTGAAACTAACTTCTCATGCATGATCTACTCGAGACGCTCGTCACCTATGACCTTCGTGTCCCACTCAGACACGCCATTTTGTGCTCCATTTGCTTCGTACAACTTTCCCGATATGTGACCCGATTTTATTTCACCCCACGGTGTCACATTTATCTTCCAACTTGATTTGTGGGTACCCTGTCGACCAAAACACTGTTAGCCCCAATTATGGACATGGCCCACATTGAGCCTACTGCCCGTCCGACACTTGTGTCCCATTTATTGGAATCTCCGTGTGCTACTTATTTACTCATGATCATCAACGCCTAATTTTAATTCGATTTTTGCACAACGTCTGATTTGACCCAAACCAGCTTGACCGAACCCAGCCCAGCTTCGTGTTATTCTCCATCACCATCATCCTCAGCCTCATTACCCTTGAAAATACTAAATATTCATTCTACCTATTTTTTATTATTATTGGAAATTTCTGTTGATTTAATCCTATAGGAATAACCTATTTTTCTACAAATTAATTCTAGCCATTAATCCTTCTAATAAATCCTATCCATTAATCTTCCTACATGGCAAACTTTTCCCACACTCTCACAAATAATCTCCCTACAGCCGGCCCTAACCCCAAGACTTCACACTATTCTCTCTCTTACTCATCAATTATTATCTCTCTCTCTCTCTCTCCCTATTAATTTCCTACACAACTACTACTACACCACAACACCCATGGCCCGACCACCCATGGCCCGAGCTCCTTGGCTGGCCCGACCACCTCACCTCCCCTGGCCGAGCCCCCTGGCCGGCCAGCCTCGCCGTCGACCAAACAGCTCCTCCACTCCTTCCTTCCTCCTCCTCCAATGATCTAACACCACCAAGCCAACCCGACCACCATCATCCTTCAACCGCCACCACCCCCATCGTCGTGTGGCCGTGCCGTCCAGACTCTCGCCGTGGCCACCGCCCTTGGCCGTGCAGCCTCCCCGCGTGAGCCCCGGCCAGCTGCAAACGCACAGCCGCATGTAGGCGCGCACGTGCGCGAGCGCGCGGGCCGTCGTCGTACGCCATCGTGCCGCCGCACGGCTGCCGTGGCAACCCTGGATGTGTACCCCACTCCGACGAGCCACCCTGTGGCCGCCACCCTCTTCTCCGACGCGCCGAATAGCCAATTCGTGCGTTTTGCACGAAGTCCCGTCGTGACGCGCGCGAAATCATGGCACTCCGTCGCAGCAACTTCGCACACATTTTTCTAGGAATTCGACAGTTGGATCGGCGATTTCTTTGCTCCGTCACAATCTTGTTATATCCACCTTCACTCCTGTCAATTTTCGTCCGTTGATTTTAACGTTTGATACATCAAAACCGGCCACCAAGTTGACCGTTTAAATTGTACTAAATTTAGACAATTCGCGGGGCCAACTTCGTCAGCTTGTATCTCCTCCACCGCAGCTTCTTTTGGCGTGCTACTAGTTCCTGTGCGAAGCTAGTATAACCCTCTTACTACCCCTCCAGTTTCGTTTCATTGTGAGCTTGTTTGATTGGTTGAATTCGACGCCAAAGTTGGCCGTCCGAATTCGTATTTTCTAACTTGTAAAATTCTATTTTTGAAAACGGGACTCCAGATTTCATTTCTGACACCACCATTAGACTTGTGGCGTCATTCTGGCATGTTTTCATATAAAATTTGTTAGATTTGGAGAGCGTGGGCCCTGGCACATTTTTCGGTGCAAAGTGGGTCCCATATTCTAGGTCAACGAGAATTTTTGATGCCGGCTCATCGAAATCCAATTTCGGATATACCGTTGAGTTCGTATCGTCATTCTGGACTCGTTGACATATAATTTTCTAGGTTTTGGTGGACATTGGATCCGGCACGTATTTCGGTGCAAGCCGGATACCAATATCCGGGTCAACGGGTCATTTTGAGATCGGCTCATCGGAATCCAATTTCGGAGATACCGTTGAGTTCGTATCATCATTATGGACTCGTAGATAGGTAGTTTGCTGAGTTTTGAGAACATTGGCTCCGGCATGCATTTTCGTGTAAACCGGAATTACATGTTTTGGTCAACGGACCAAATTGAGATCGGGTCAATGGAATCCAATTCTGGAGATACCGTTGGGTTCGTATCGTCATTCTGGTTTCGTGGACATATAATTTGTTATACTTTATAGACTTGTTTTCTTGCATATTTTTCGGTGCAGAACGGCTCCGAAACGGATACCGTTTTGACCCAAAATTACCTTTTTGCCTTTGTGTCCAAATTGGACCGATGGATAGGCTATCCAAGCTAATTTGACCATTCTGGACACGTTGGCGATGTTTATTTCATCGTCGGACAATATTTGTTGATAGTTTCTCTGAGTTTAACCTTTTTATAATTAATTAATAATTAATTCCTATAATGTTCGTATTTCGGGATTAGTACAACGAAACTGAGATCAGTCAATTCCAGTGATCTCACATCGCTGAAATTGACAAGATAAACACATGGATCATTATAATAAGATTATCAATCTTACCATTGATATTCTTATCTCGATTTGCGTGTCGTAAGTTTCGACGTACGGATAACGAAGTACACTTTATATCTTTTATAATTAGACTAGAATTGACCCTGTTTGACCAGAGTTGACCAGTTGATCCAAAGTCAACTGTATGTCAACACTTGACCTAGTTTGACTAAATTATTGACCGGAGTTGACATAGAGTTGTTTTGACTTAGAAGAACCTAGGATAATGTAGATTGATTATAGAGATTCATTTATTACAACTTGAACACCTTGTAACTTGTGTTACTTTAAATAGGACTCTGTGGCTTCAGTTGGACCCTCTATACTTATCAGCTGTTCAGGTTATCAGGCGAGTACATTCTCTGATCATTTCATATCCTGCTTAGAATTATATTCCTGCTTTAGATTACTATACTTGATGTTGTCACGACATTATCACGGATTAGTACTATATGGATCTCTTCATGCGATGTTATCCCCCTCGGGAGCATCGGGTACATTGTGCCATGTGCGTTTCACTTTCATCATGTACTCCTGTGCTTTCACCATACATGTACACTCTTGTGAATCATGTACTCTCATGTTCACAGAGCCCTCATGTATACTATCATGTGCACCCTTTCATGGGCCCCCATGTGATATCATGTACAATAACATAACCTGCTTAGATCCTTGTGTATTGATTGGGGAAAAACGGGGGAGTGCTAGTAGTCATGTGAACAATTCCATAGTAGTGTAGATCATGTGAAACTCTTTAGTGTAGATCATGTACAAATCTGTCATGTTCACATGTGCTATCATGTACTCTACATCACTAGCCACTGTTAGTTCTCTATTTATAGTAGATATTTCTATTACAGTTCTCTCTCTGTTTACATACTGTATTTCTTCAGATCATGTATCTTACTTTACTGTATGATTATATTTTCTAACCTGCTATGATTTGTTGAGATGTATTGTGCTCGCTCCTGTCCTGACTGGACCTGTTGATAAATTTTACAGATAGCCTGGGATTGCCTTCTAGCCTAGAGGAGACACAGTAGAGGTTGTTTAGATAGTTTTTCCATTGTCTGGAGTTGTATTATTTTATGGATTACTGTATTTTAAGATTTGAGATGTATTTCTGGGTTTGTGTTTTTTAGACACTTAGATTTCTCTCTGCTGTATCTCTTTTGGATTTCATGTTTTATCTATCCTTATCATGCTCTACCTTAGATGTGATTGAGTCTGTATCTGCTATGTCACCCCCATTCGGGGAGTATAAACTACTTAGCATTATATTGTTAAATGTTGTGACCTAGGACAGCGTTCTACCGCCGACACTGCGGCATAGGCTGGGCGTAGTTATGTTCTCGTACCCTAACAGTGGGTGCGGGTCATGACAAGAAGCAAGGTGTTGACTTCAATGGGGCGCAAAACTGTTCAGGGAACATGATTGCTCTGCGCATCTATGATGAGGCGCATGCTCCTCCCAGTTTTAAATGCCAATGATAACGCTTCGTAATAAACAAAGTATATTTGTAATTATTATTTCGCAGAACCCCAAGCGGTGGCTGACATCACCCAAGCCTATAAATAGGCATCTGGTAGAGAGAGAGTCTTCTACTTTCTGCCAAAGCATTCTTCTTCTTTAGAGTTCTTTTCTCCTTCTTCTTTGTGAACCTTTAGTAGTTTTCGAGGAATGGCTCCCAAAACTCCCCGTGGTGGTGTTGGCCGAGGATGGAGTAAGGAAAAAGAGCCTGTGGAGGCTTCTGTTGATGCTGTCCCCAGGACGCCCGTCGACGTTCGGCCGACGGTGATTAGTGGGTTTTTGTCATTCTTTGTCGTTGCTTTCTGAACTTTGAGAAACGTAAAATCTTCTTTTAGAACTCGCACACGCTGACGCACTTGGACCTCGAGTCCTGATGATGTGCTGAAGCTTTTTGCTGACGCGCATGGACTTCGAGTCCTGATGATGCGCTGAAACTTCTCGCTGACGCGCATGGACTTCGAGTCCTGATGATGCACTGAAGCTTCTCGCTGACGTACATGGACTTCAAGACCTGATGATGTGCTGAAGCTTCTCGCTGACGCGCATGGACTTTGAGTCCTGATGGTGCACTGAAGCTTCTCGCTGATGCATATGGACTTCGAGTCCTGATGATGCGATGAAGCTTCTCGCTGACACGCATGGACTTCGAGTCCTGATGATACGCTGAAGCTTCACGCTGACGCGTATGGACTTCGAGTCCTGATGATGCATTGAAGCTTCTCGCTGACGCGCATGGACTTCGAGTCCTGATGGTGAGCTGAAGCTTCCTTTTAGATGCGTCTGAGCTCGGGTTCAGTGTGTGCGCTTCTGATAAGAACGCGGCTCAGATATATATTTTTTTGTTGACCGTCAGTTTTGATGATCGTCCCGCTTTTGAACAAAGTACTTCTGGACGCTGCTCTCTGTCAGATGGGAGTTGATTATAACGAGGAGGTAATAAATCTTGCCTAAGCTGCCATCATACTGGATCAGTCTCCCGAGAGAATGGCCAAAATCAAGGAGCAATAGTATGCGTTTCTCTAGCGGATGATGGAGCGTGGCAGTTTGCAATCCACCGTTCCTGGTAGTGAGACTTTCCTGAAGCCTGAGTTCCTGTTCGGGGATTACCTCACTTCTACTGAAGCGAAGGTGCTGAGGATCAAGGAAGATTGGTTCTTCTCAGCCAAAGGGGTATACATGTTCATGAAGCAGCTTGAACGGTACTGGCCTTTGACGGCTTTTTGCCGTCTTGCTTCCAAGAGGAGGATGTCATGGGAGTTAACCCCGTCTCAGGGGGGAGCGATGGCGGGCACCATCAGGATCGATGTTACCTCGAACCAGAGGGATATTTTGGTCGCCACGCAGGCTGGGCCTTCTTTCACCTGGCGAACTCTTCGTCCTGGGAGTATTTATAGCGACGTCCCTGCCGACATTTTTGCCTTTGGTGCTTCGACTTTTGTTAATCGTATGTTGTCATCGAAGCGATCATACCCGAAGGGTAATTTTCGGATAGAGGGCTGGTGTCATTATGTATCCAAGTGGGACAAGCTGACACTCTGGGTTCTGACGAAGTTTTGAACCGAACTCAGAGAGATTTGGCTGACTGTCGCTATCCGTGCCACTCGGCGGGCGTCCATATCAACAGGCATATGTTTCTTGTGCTTCTGGAGATGTTTAACACCCAGACCGGGACTTTCTTCACTCCGGTAGGGGAACTAGGACTTGCACTTCATGAAATGTATGAGGTGTCGAGGCTTCCTTGGGGATCAGAACCCTATGAGGAGTATTTTTCGACTAACGAGGAGTTCTAAGTCGTGGGGGACAAAGAGGAGGAGATGATGGCTATCTTCAAAGAAGTGGAAAGTCACCATTATTATATACAGAAGAAGGATAAAGGCGGGGTGCAGCCCCACGTGACTGCTTGGAGGGATTACGTCTTTGAACAAGACAAGGAGGATCCCTCTCAGTTCACGACTCCGCCAGATCTTTCCAATACTAAGGTGCTCTCTGAAATAAGCAGACTAAATGAAAAGAGTCCCCAGGAAAATACGGACCGGGAATCGGACGAGCGCTCCTATAGCTGTTTCTGGCACCTCACTCATCGGATGTCGTCCAAACCAGTGTTGGCTGCTTATATGATGATCTGGCTCCGGGATTACGTCTTTTCAGGTGGGTCAGGCTCTGTGGAGAGGGTGACCCGGAACCTGATCCTGCCAGCTGTGAAGTTGTTTTTTGGCCATCCCTTGACTCTACTTCCCGCGATGGTATGCAACTTGATGCGAGGTCTACGAGAATTCGCAGGTGATGTTGTTCACGAACGAGGTAAGACCGGCAACTTTTCTCGTGCCGAACTGTCGTTTCACTATCTGATGGGGTGGTTGATTTTGCACCATCCCAATGTGATGAGTCCGGGCCAGGAAGAAGTCCACGTAGCCGAAGACGCATTCCTTTGCCGCTTCTACCAGAGGAAGTGGCTGCATACGGGCGTTCCTGTTTGTAGGAGGGTTTTGTCCTACCTTCAGGGATGGGAGATCACGAAAGTTGGTCCCATTTTTACCGGTTTTGAAGCAAATGAGGATTTAGCTGATTTGGGTGAAAATGCAACAACTCTGTCTCCGTGGGGATTTTTTTGGTTGCAAAGCATCCGGCCATCCCATTTGGTGTACAAGAATAAAAATTATTGTTACTTGGAGCCGTACTTACCATACCATTTTGCACGTCAATTCGGCTATGCCCAGTTGATGTTAGGGAACCCCAGTACCAGCCTGGGGTATATTGGGAGTCTGCTGGACGGGGTACGATCTTGGCATTACTACAATACCGGATGTACCAGGGCTCTCTTTACCATGCCAGTTCTGAATCTACAGCCGCCGATTCTTTTCTCGGCCGCCAAATTTTATTGTGCGATGAACACCATATCCCCTGGATATAATCGGAAGACCAGTTTCATTGTTGGCACCCAATTGGAGGCAACTGGGAATATGTTGGCGAAGGCTCGATCGTACCGCCTGCCAGAGGTTGGTTATCGAGATACCCCTGTCGTATCCTCGGAGGGTACTCAGGCAGAGCCCTCGGCTGATCCCCCGAAGAGACGTACCGCACAGAGACCGGTTCTTCTGCGCTGAACAGGCAGAGGAAAGCAATATCGCCGAAGGTGTCAACAGAATCGGCTCCTGTGGAGGTAAGGACGTCCCACGTAGTCTGGTTAGTTCTATCATCTTTTGTGACATATGTTTTCTTTTTGTAGGAGCCGCTGAAAAGGAAACCCCGAACTCCAAATCGGGTGCTAGCGGACCAAAGTTGATGGCGGGCTCATATGACGAGCGCATTTCGCTGATTGCGTTGTCTTCCGTGGAGGAGAACCCGGATGATGTGATTTATGTGGAGATATAAGTTGCCGTAGGGGCTTCTGGTATCGAGGTCACAACAGAAGCTGTTCTTCCAGATGAGGAAGATGAATGGAGTTCGTCTTCTTCGGATCACGTTCCTCCAGAGGTCCCTGAGCCTGTAGTAGGAGCCACAGGCATGGTTGTAACAGAGGAGAGGGCTGATTCCCCTCCTTGTCGTGATAAAGGAGGTCGGCCACACCATTGTCGAGCCCTACCCCAGACCCAGTAGCGGACGCCGAGCTGGCTGCCGATCGGGAGGTACCGAGAGATTCTATTCCCGCAGAGGGATTCGATGAGGGAGGTGAGACTCGTCTGCCGAGCCTGACTCCAGGGGAGCCACCTCAGAAAACAAGTGCTGATCTTGCTGTTTCGTCGGAGGAGGAAGGTCCTGTGCTGCCTGCTGATAGTGTTGTGGAGACGGAGGAGACAGTCCCAGACGTCGGTGGTCCCTCCAAAATTGAAAAGGGTAAGGGTTTGTTGGTTGAACCCTCTGTCGCTCCTTCCACTTGGTGGACGATATCGATACCCCACTCGGCTCCTGCCAATATCTTGGCTCCGCTGGCGAGCGACGAAGTTCAAGTCCCCGTCGAGGGAGAGGCCACTGATGTCGAGGTTTCACCCTCGTAGATTAAAGTCGATGGATATTCTTCAGGTCCGCCGTCCCTTTCCGCAGCTCCTACAACTCTTGCTATGATGCCTCAGGTGTTGGCAGACACGGATGAGTATGTACAATTTATTGTTGAAGCAGTATACAAGATGCTGCAGAAAGGCGTATCAACGGTGCTGAATGCGAACGGGAGTTTCGCGACGGCAAAAGCCATGGCACTCCCTTCTATTGGTTTGATACGTTCGCACCGTGGCCACGATCGTATGGCTGAGATTGTGGAAGCGTCGGTGGCCGAGCTCGACCAGCTTCTCTCCGAGCTTCAGAGTATCCGACAAAATCACTTTTCTGCTCTGATAGAAGCAGAAAAGGAGAAACTGATAGCTGAAGTCGATTCATCGTATCAGGCTACAGTAGCTGTATGGGACCGCGAGGTAGCCGAAGCTGAGGCTGCGGTGGAGAGGCTATCTCAATCCACGCAAGAAAAGGTGGAGTTACGGGCCGCGTTGGAAGCTAACATAGCGGAGGATACTGCCAAGATCCGCCTCCTTGAAGACCAGCGAGCCTAACTCTTGTTAGATGTTGAGCGAGTCCAGGCTGAACATGTAGCATCTAAGGAGGAGGAGGCAGCTTTTACTCGCCAGATTCTTTTCCTGACCCTCCAGCGGCAACAGCTAGACGAGAAGTATGAGAATGATACTGCCCCTGAAGCTGTAGAGGTGATGCGTCAAGAAGCCGAACGCTGGGTCTTGGCGACCGCAGAGACTCGGGCGGAAGACTTGAAGCATCAAATTGAAGAGCTTTCTGCCAATCCCAGTGATGCTTAGGGATTGTAGTCTTTTTTTTGTAGTTTGCAACTTTTGCTGGGAATGTAATTCTTTACTTTCAAATCGAAAATAAAGAATTTTGTGATGTGTTCATTTTTGCTGTCATGAACTGGTGATTTGTGTAGACCTATTATCTTTTACGTACGTTGGTTTTTAGGTACAGATAATAAGTTTAAAAGAACCGACATGTTTGCTCAGAGGTAATGTGGACGTGGCAAATATGGGGTTCAAATGATGAAGTCTTCCTACCCAGAGGTGTTATGGACGTGGTAGGAGTGATTCTGGGAGATACACGGAACTACTCAGAGGTAATATGGATATGGAAGTTCTGCGATCGATTACGGCAACGCGGGGGTTGTCTGTACGGGATATTTACTCAGAGGTAATGTGGACGTGGTAAACATGATAAGTAGTATAATCTTATGTAGTGTAAGATCCTGCTTTGCATGGCGTAGAGGAGCAACTCAGAGGTAATGTGGATGTGGTTGTTCTACTGGAGATAGAATGTCATGGAACAACTGGGTTCCGAAAGCATAAGATTTTATGAAGGAGAGATGTACGTGAGCTCTGATGATCAGGTCCACTGACTCCCTTGTTGGGTAGAGATGGAAGTACATGTCTGAAAGATGTCATAAGTAGTACTTCTTAAGGAACTTGCCGTTGATGGGCATCATAAACAAGTCCCCGTTCGGTCAAGCGAGACGGTAAGCACCGTTTGAGTATACCGTCTCTATGATGAAAGGTCCCTCCCACTTGGGCTCGAACTTTCCTGGTGTTTTGTGAGTCAACACCATCGGCCTCCTGACTTCTAGGACCAGGTCACCAACTTGAAAAGTCCTCTGCTTGACCTTTTTGTTGAAAGCTTGTGATATACGAGCTTGATAAAGTTCAATGCGCTGCTGAGCTAGGAGACGTTTTTCGTCCAAATATCGTGTCTGCCAGCTATGGCCATGGGATGACTTCTAATTTGACGTCCTTTCGTCCAAATATCGTGTCTGCCAGCTTGTGATATACGGGCTTGATAAAGTCCTGGATGACTTCTAATTTGACGTCCTTCGTGCAGAGGATCCAAATATCGTGTCTGCCAGCTATGGCCATGGGAAGGCACAGCTATAGTTGGATGGATTTTAATCTTTTGGGGGGATTTTGGGTTCAAGAATGATTAGTATGTCTATCTTGTGGATTTTCCACAGATTGGTTATTCTTCTTAATGTCGGTTTATTCGCCAAACTGCGGACATTCCAGGATAGGATGTTAAACATTAAGGATGTTGTGGGGGGGGGGGTTTTGTTCCGCTTGGCGGCGGATCTGGTTTGGATAGTAGTAGTAGTGACAGTGGGTCCATGGTTAGCGCTGGCCTCGCTCGAGGTAGAAAGTCCTGCCTCCGTTGAGGGGGGTGATCGTTACATGACTGCTCATGTGGGGTCGGTAGCTGATTAACCGATTCTCCGGTAGAGTCCAGGATAGGATTCTCTGGTGGGATGATTATGGAGTCACTGGTGCTCCCTGTCAGAAGATTAGTTTACTGAAGAGGAAAACCCGCGACAAGGACCTGGAGCCCTCTTCGAACTAGGTCTAGCCCTAGAATAGGTAGGGCCTCTACCACGGGGTCTTCGATGATGAGCTGTTGATTAGCTTCGGTGATGTCGGTGAGCTGTTCTACGCCTTCCGGGTTGGAAAGAATCTCGGGAAGCGCACGGTCGGTAGGAGGAAAGGCTATCTCCTCTAGGTCTTCCGCGTCCTTCGAATCAAGAGCATCGAATTGGTTGGATAGGGTGAGAGCTTGGGTGCTGTGGGGGATCAATTCTTTGCTGGGGGATTCGTTCCAGACGGACGAGGCGTCTCCGGAGCCGAATCGAGTGTGCGAATTTGGACGGGGTAGGAGAGGTGGCATGGGTGTCCTCTCCTCAGTTGGCTCGCTATCTTTTCTGGGTGGTTTCTTCTTTAGTTCTGGATGAAGTCGATTGCAGTGCTTCGGAAGATGACCTCTTAAGTGGCAGTGGTTACAGAACATGATGTGGTTATCGTAGAGGATTTGTTGAGTGTGGGTTCGGTTGCCCAGCTCGATGTTGTTAAAATTGGGTGGTTCGGTGGTAAGGTCGAGTTCCACACAGATTTTGGCGTAGTAGACTTTGGTGAGGTTGCTGGTCTCAGGGGCTGAGGCCACATACGTGCCGAAGGAGTTAGCGATACGCCTGAGAGCCGCTGGGACAAAGCAAATGAGAGGCAGATTAGGCAGAGTGATCCAGGCGGCGACTGTCGCTGAGTCTTCTTTAGTGCTAAAGCTGGCTGACCACTTGATGATCTTTATCTGATGAGAATCAATCCTGCATGTGCCTTTGGACCAGACTGTCTTATGGTCTAAGTCGGATGAGAGCTGAAAAAGAATATGTTTGAGATCAAGGGGAGCTACACAGTAATCCGCAGTGAGTCTCCAGCTGGCTATCGTCTCCTGCACCCTTGGAAGCTTGGGACGTTCGGATGAAAATTTGAGGATGAAAGTGTGAGGGAATTAATTCGATAGTGAGGACATCTCCATGTCGGTGAATGGAACCGAGGGCACGGTGACTCCTGAGAGTACTCAATGTCTGAAAGATTGATGTCTCGGACGAGAGCCGCCTTTTCTGACGCCAGATCCGGGCGTAGCTTAGCTGCGAAGGTCGGCGGAGAGGGGGCGGCCGAGGGAGGGATCAGGGAAGGGCTATTGGAAGATGGGAGCAATCGAGGTGGGTATCAGCTCGGGACGGTGGGTGTTGACTGAGGGGGCTACCTGGGGGATGCACTCTGGTTGGAGGATGGCCAGTGGAGACCTCCCGGAAGCAGGAATTGCCCCGCTCGCAGAGGAAGGCACCGCAGACAGACCAACGGTAACTGGAGGAGGGGGAAGGTGAGTGTCCGGGATGACCCCAGCGGGATCCCGAGGCTCGGACGAGTTGAGGGCGAGAATGTTGGGATCCGGGGGCGGTCCGCTGAATTCAAAGAGGCGGTAGAGGGAATAATAGAAGGGACAAGGAGAAGGCCGGGAGCCTCTGAGGGAGTAATAGAAGGTACAGGAGGGAGGTCGGGGGTCTCTGAGGGGATGCCAGGGGCTGGGGGGCCAACGATGGAGTAGGCTGGAAGAGTAGGGAGGGTGAGGGCTTGGAAGGGTTGAGTGGGAGGGGTGTTAGAAGAGGCGCACAGCGCGGTAGATGGGGCGAGAGGAGGATTGGTATAGGGGGGCGTAGAGCGCAGGGAATGGGGTGAAAGGATGATAGGCGTATAGGGAGTGTTGCGCATGGGGGTCGGGTAAGGGAGAGGGCCTGCCTGAAGAGGAGGGGGTGGAGGAATGGGAATACGTGGAAAAAGGTACGTAAAAACCATTGAGTGAGCCAGGCGCGTAAAATTCGTTGATAGGGAGGGCCCCACCAGGTGCATAAAATTTGTTGATGGGGAGGGCCCCTTCCGCAGGTTGAGCGGTAGAGATAGGCAAGTAGAATCCATGGGGGAACGGGCCCCACCAGGATAAACTGCGAGCGAGCGAGTATTACGCGCAGCAGGCATTGATTGAGGGTGGCCCACCACGTTGAGTAGGTGAACAGAACCGTTCACGTGGTACCAGAGGGAAAGGCCTCCCATGCCGGCACCGCAGGTAGACGACTCCCCCTGAGGAGAAGGTAGCCTCGTTCAAATTTCGAAACGAAGCAGGAGAAGACAAGTGGGCGGTGGGGAGCTGGTGGAGGGGATGGGAGCTACGGGCGTACACGGTAGCTGGGAGAACAGCCACAACCGACGCCGGAGCAGCGAGTACGGCCGCGGGTGAAGGGACGAGTGGAGCGCAAGAGGGCGGGGGGCTGCAAGTAACATAACTGGGGCCGGAGAGGGGGAGGAACAGAGAGCTAGGGAGGGCGGCCTGAGGGGCGGACGCAGGGGGAATGAGAAGAGGACAGGGAGGAGGGAGAGCAGATGGGGAGTAGAGGGGAGCTCGTAACGAGGGAGAAAATAAGGGGAGTAGAGTTGACTGATCAACTCCATGCAGTCGGTCGGCCAACGATGGGCCATCGACTGGCTCTAACCACCGGGGGAGAGCCTGAGAAGGGAAGCCCTAGGGGCTTCCCGGGAGGGGAAGGAAGGGAAGGAGCTCAGGAAGAAGAATCATCAAAAAAATCATATTATATATATATATATATATATATATATATATATAATGAGGAAGAAGCGCAGACTCCATCCGTCGGAGGACCCTCCTTTGCTCGCCGCACCCCTCCCACACCCCCTCGTGGTCGGGTGGCTCGTTTGGCCGGTCGGCCCCCTCGGACCGGCCGCGCTCCCTGGTTTTTTCTTCCCCCTCGGAAGCCCCCTTCTTTTCCATCCCTCCCCCCCCCCGCTCCTCCAGTTGGCCGGGGTCCGCCTCGCCGGACGTCTTCCCGCCGAGCGGTTTCCCTCTCCCTTACTCCTCCTCCCCCACACCCTCGGCGTCGCCGTCCTCTCCGGATTCGGTGCAACCGGGCGAGGCATCGGCCGTCTGATCATCCTACGCCGGCCGTCCCACCAGATGTTCCCCCGACCTCTTTCCCCCTCGGCCCTCAGTCGGGGTCGAGCCTCACTCAGCCAGGTACACCTCCCCCCATCCCGGTGCCTCCTCCTCTCGTTGCTCCTCTCGCTGTGGCGTCCCCCTCCTCGGCTGCGTCCGCATTTATCTCTCTAAAGTGGTCAACGTCCTCCTTGCGCATTCCGGCTCCCGACGGCCCAGGACTTGCCCCCCTCTCCTCTCAGCCTCCGCCCCTCCAGCCCCTCCGACGTATCCTGGTGCTCCCGCCCTTTCCCTGGCGTCGGAGCCCCCTCACTCGTAGGTTCTGGTGGCTGTACGGCGGCCCTCGTGCTCGGCCTCTCCACTCCGGCATATCGGGCGGGCGTTCGTTGTCAGTGGCGACGTCGCCCCCGTCCTCCCCTCCTTGTGCCACTCTACCCCACAACTTCAGCCTCCGGCACATGCTAGAGGGCCCTCCCCCTCGCTGGTGATTGGCTCTACTCGGAGGTCTAGCCCCCCGTTCCCTTCCCCAGGCGTTCGCACCGCCCTCCCCCCCCCCGTTCGCCGCCTCGCTCGGTCCCCTCCAGCTGTCGCTGATGCCTCGTCTTCCCCGTGCTTCCTCTCCGGGTCCGGCTCCTCCACCAGCTGCTGGACCCCGCCGTCCTCTGCAGGAACCCCCACCCTCCCCCTTTCTGGTGATTGGCTCCGCCCGGAGGTCGAGCCCCCCGCTCCCTCTCCCTGGAGTTCGATCCGCCCCGTATCCCCTCCCTTGCCGACTTGTCCAGTCCCCTCGGCTGTCTCTTCGGGTCCGGCTCCTCCGCCCGCTGTCGGACCCCCCCTCCGTCCGTCGCTGGTTCCCCTACCGGAGCCCCACCGTCTTCGGGCAGCGCTTTGGGGGGCGAGGCTTCCTCGAGCCGTGCGCCTCCCCCTCGGGTGGAGTGCCCCCCACCCTCCCCCTCGGACAGTGCTCCCCACCCCCCCTCGGACAGAGCACCCGCCGCCCGGGGCCTCACATAGCTGCGGTCAACGGTCCTCTGTCATTCGAAATTTCGGTTTCAAAATTTCGGTTATGAAATTTCGAAATGTTTCAAAATTTCGTTGAATTTCATTGTTTTCGAAATCTCGTTATTTCGGATTTCTCACTTTCATATTTTTACCTTGCTTTTCAGGGCCTTGTGTCTTTTGGCCCCCACCTGTCTGTAATGCTCTCCAAGAGCCCCTTTTTGATTTTTAATAAATTTCTATAAATTTTGACTCTCTGGCATATATATATATTTTGACTCTCTGGCATATATATATATATATATATATATATATATATATATATATATATATATATTTTTTTTTTTTTTTTTTTTTTTTTTTTTTTTTTTTTTTGGCCCCTCACTTTCAGGGCCTTGTGTCTTTTGGCCCCTCACTTTCATATATATATATGACTTATATATATATATATATATATATTTATATATATATATATATATATATATATATATTGGCAAAGGAATATATATATATATATATATATATATATATATATATATATATATATATATATATGGGGAAGCGGATCGAAATCTCCCCTTAGAAAATCCCCTAAAAACCCCCTCACTCTCAGCCATCCACTTAATGTTAATAATAATGTTAATGTTAATATTAATGTTAAATACTAAAATTAACATTAAACTTTACATTAAAATTAAAATTAATATTATCATTAACATTAACATTAACATTAATATTAATATTAACATTAACATTAATATAAAAATTAAAATTAAAATTAATATTAACATTAAAATTAATATTAACATTAACATTAATATTAACATTAATATTAGCATTAATATTAACATTAATATTAACATTAAATGGACGACTGAGAGTGAGGGGGTTTTTAGGGGGTTTTCTAAGGGGGGCTTTTGATCCACTTCCTATAAGCTGTCAATACATGGGGGTTACTTCTACAAGCCAACAGTCGATCCTAGGTTAAGACAATCCTAGATATCTCAATCACATACAATTATACAAGGTACAAGAAGTATGATCATCAGACATACAATAGTAAAGCGTCCCAAACCATATATACATGGATGATCATGAAGCTAGTAATACAAAATGGAGAAACTAGCAAGAATATTAGTCATACATGATAGCTCTAGCTACAGTCTAGAATACGCACATCATGTAAATGTCCGTAGGCTAAATATCAAGGACCAAAACACGTGCTCGGAGGCTAAACGCCATAAAATAATAATGTACATATCAAGTGGGAGAATGAAACAAGAAATCCACTTAGGTACTCTGGTGCTCCAGATGGTCACCGTCGAGTAGATGGTGCGGAAGATCCTCTGGACTTCTCTATCAGATCTGGCTAAACAAAACCAGTGGAGTCAGACCCCCAATAGCAAGTACCACAAAGTAAGCCAAACTATGAACTAAAACCAGCAATCACTAACATCAACAATTAGAGATACAAATGAGTAAGGACAGATCGAGACTCGTGCACTACCAATGCACTTATTCCGAACATAGAAAGATAATAAGTAAGCATCTTGGAGCATAAAGTAATTATCATGTGACATAATGTAAACTGTGGACTTGTGAACTAAACAGAGAACTTGTGACATAACTAAACCATGTGAGAGAAATGGTACATGCGAATATGTACGGTAAGTGGAACATGTGAGCATGTTAGATAACTGAGACTTGTGAGCATGTAATAATTATAGAAAGACGATGATAAGTGGACTTAGGAACTAATTCGGAAGTCAAGTTACAACCCTTAAACCAAACAAGGACCTAGGTTGTAACCCTTCTCCTGAACAGAACTTAGTCCATAATCATTGTGCAGCATAAGGATCATATAGAACATATGAGTACTAAATAGGACGACAAGTGATATGATAACTTAGGAACCATTCTAGAAGCCAAGTTACAACCCATAAACCAAACAAGGACCGGGGTTATAACCTTCTCCAGAATAGAACTTTGTCTCCGACCATTTATCGATGAAAGTAAGCATAAACTATGGTGTACTGAATTAAACATGCGGACACTGCCTAGACAAAACTAGACTGGACTGGACTGAATACATCCATCAATCACGACCAAGCAATGAGTACGGCTTGATACATTAGCTAACAAGGGTTATCACAAGCCTTGTTACTAGCAAGATGTAATGATGTATCCCTACGGCCATAAGCCATGAAGACTATCTAGGTTATCCAGACACAAGTTACAAGAATTTATAGTGGATACATCATCCAGGAGACAAATGTATCCCATGTACATATAATAGTGGGTACATCGCCCAGGAGACAAATGTACCCTAAGAGAGTTATTAGTTGACTTGGGGGTGCAACACATGACAGTGTGCATATTACTTGTTTCATGAAGTGCCTCACATGACAGTGGTCTGGAAATATGCCCTACTCGTCGGCAGTCTACAAGTACATCAGAGAAGGCGCCCAGATAACAGGATTGCTTGTAGCCGAAATACCTCCATATATGAACTACTTGATCAATCTAGTCACTAATCCTAGCCAGATTCAGTATGAATTCCTGACCGTAGGAAATAAGAAATTCGTGTCCTAGACATGATGTAATACAGAACATATAGCTTGTACAAACACACTCAAGAGAAATACCCACGGTGTCCAAATCATTCATTACTTGTAAGCCAATAAAGTCGTCGCAACAGCATTCATGGTTCATGTCACGTCATATCATGTTACTTGTCTGGAGTACACCACGACGGGTCACTATCATGTTAAACAAAGAAGAAAGTTATACATTATGAGTGCACCACAACGGATCACTGTCATGTTAAGGGTACTTGTTAGGGGTATGTCACAACGGACCACAATCATGTTAAGCAAAGAAGTGACATGTAACTTGAGTGCACCGCAACGGGTCACTATCGTGTTAAGCAAAGAAGTAAGACATTCATTATGAGTGCACCACAATGGATCACTATCATGCTAAGCAAAGAAGAAAGACATATATCATGAGTGCCCCACCATGGGTCACTATCATGTTAAGCAATCATAGACGTAAGAAAGCTTGTAGATAGATCTTGATAAAAGGTGCATGATAACATATGAGAAGGAATAAATGAGGTAACTACTTGGCTTAAAACACCAATTGAATCTGTGCTAGTGTTAAGGATATGAGAAGGGTACAATCATTCTCTAACTGTACAATATTATCAAATCATGTTAAGAAATTCATTTATTAAAGAAATATCAAACTATTAAGTAGGGTCGTCGTAATTTAGGCCAAGATAGAAAACATGCAATACAATCATAAGCTCCATATCAAGAATGAAAGAAACTTGCATAAAATAGTTGGTAACATATTCTTGAAGCCAAGAAAAAGGTCTACAACTTTCATGTTGGGAGTTGGGAGAAATTTTGGCCACAAATCAGACAAATAGGACATAAAATAGCCAAAATAGGCACTATGCGGCACTATGCAAGCCATGTGGCACTATTCATCTATGCGGCACTATGCAAGCCTGTGGCACTGTACAAGTCATGCGGCACTATGCATCCATGTGGCACTATGCAAGCCTGCAGCACTATTCATCCATGCGGCACTATTCATCCATACGGTACTACTCATCCCTACGATACTATTTATTCCTGCCGCAGTATTTATTCCATGCGGCACTATGCATCCATGCGGCACTATTCATCCATGTAGTACTATGCATCCATACGGCACTATTTATTCCTGCCGCACTATTCATTTTATGCATCACTATGCATCCATATGGCACTATTCATTCCTGTGGCACTATTCATCCATGCAGCACTATTCATCGTCCCTGCCAGAATCAGGACATATGACATAGGAGATGTCCAAATCTTATTTGGCCATAACTTTCTCAAAACAAGTCAAAATCTAACTTTTCAAAGGTCTATTTCGGGTAAAATCGAATTCTCTACAACATAGAACAATCAAAACTTAAAAATAATGAAGTTTAGCAGATCAAAATCTAAGAAAACTAAAAAGGCTATAAACTTAGATCTACAAAAATTTATCCACCAAAATAAAAAATGCCAAGTTCTAAAGATGCTTAGAATCATGTAAGGATTAGTTTAGAACAAATAAAATAATATTTGTCCAACATTTGGCAAGATGTACTTGCCTTAGGTTGGAGGAAGATGAAGAGGATGAAGATGAAGAGAAATGAAATAATGGAAGAGAAAGAACGGAGCTGGGTTTTTATATAAAACCCTTCTCATCTCAAACCAATCCAAACCAAGTTGAACCAACCCAAATTAAACCAAGTCAAGATCAAACCAAGATTAGCTAGTTAAGACAAGTCACAATATAGATCAGAATTCCGTACATGTATACTGAAAATACGTAAAACGAAAAATGGGGGTGACAACTCTACCCACCTTAAAAGAATTCCGTCCTCGGAATTTCCTAAAGCCAGTCGAGTAAGATAACTAAAACAAAAGCTCAAGAAAACACAACTATCTCTATAAAACATAGCATGGCATATAAGTAAGTAGAGACAACTGTAATGTAAATAAATGTGTAATCAATAACACAATCACAATCAAGAAGGGCTGGAGGCATATGAATAAATATGTCTCCTGAGATAGTTGAGTAGGGACCAACGTCCTCGCTGGCCTACGCTGACTCTAAAATGGATTAGGTCAAGTCTCAAAGCAAGTCGGTACCAATGACTTAGTCTAAGACATGATTCTATCCAGGATGTATCGTCGTAGTCGATACCAATAAAGTTATCACATGTCTCGACTACAAAGACAGAAGAGTTGGAGACGAGATACTCGCTTTCACTCACCGAATAAATGAAGCCAGCCATTGTACTCCATAAGTGGATAGAATACAAGGTCGCCTACAAGAACCCAAGATATATCGCCACTACCAGGCCTGCCACTGAAACACAAATCCCAAGAAAAGAACTGATGGAAGACCATAAATATGGTACCTGAGACTCCCAAGGTATTACCCTCATGCTGATACTAGAGCTGCTCCTGGTACTGTTCATGCAACTGTGCTCTGAGCTGTCTAATCCTCTGAGCTTGCGATGGCGGTGGGTACTGTGCCAATGGTTGAACATCTAGTATTGGCCCTAGCTGTTCGTCCACTACTTGAGGCGATTACGAAGGTGATTGAAATGATGGCAGGGGTATATCTGGTGTAGATGGTCTTCTTCGAGATATCGGGTATGGGCAACTGCTAATTGAATGGTCCTCTGCTCCACAGCAGAAGCATCGCCTATTAGCCATCCGACAAATTGATCTAGAATGCCCTAACTTTCCATAATAGGTACATACTTGTTCTGTCCGATACTGCTGCTGGTTTCTCTTTCTTGGAGCTTGTTGCTGCTGAACCGACGCTGGTGCCTGCTGGTTGGAAGGCTGGAAGGATGATGATCTACCTTGACATCTTCGGAGACAAATTTCTATCATGTGGTCAGGTGAACCGCACGATAAACATAGAAAGTTAGCCCTACGACAAGTAAGATGAGTATGCCCTTCCCTTTCACAGAAGGAACATACGACTCGTAATTCTTGGCTCTGGTATGGATGTTGGTCTGCTGGTACTAGTGATGGACGTCAGGGTAAAAATCCTGATACATACGGATGGTTCCTCTTACGACCCTCAGTTCTGGATGCGGTCTTTCTAGCTCCATGCCCTTGCTCTCGTACTGTCTCTACAGTATATCGGGCTCGATATGCTGACTGGCTGAATGACTGGCACTATTTGCCTCTAACCTGCACTTCATTTGGCTGTAAGTCCTTGGCTTGAAGTTCCTCGGGTATTATTTGCACACTACGGTCTATCAACATCTGGATACTCTGCTGGAGAGCGAGATCTCGTCGTTGTTGTGACTCCATTATTTCCTTGATAATCCCTATGAGTGCAGGTATATTGGGCTGACCTGGTACTACCTCTGCTCGAACTACTGATTGTACGGGCTGAGCTGGCAGATCGGGATGGACTGACATCTCTTCCCTCGAGTTAACTCTTGACTCTTCGTCTGAATGCTGAAACCGATCCTCCATAACTGGCCTAACAGAAGATTGCTGACCTGCCATAGACAGAACCTAAACAAGATAATCGGAAGGATTAGAAACAGTGTCCCTGAAAGTTAAAGGGCACAAGGATCAAATCGAGGGAACAGAAGAGATCAAGGATCAAGGCAGATATCAGGTCAAAGGATCAGAGATAAAGAATAATACGAAGGATATCAATAAAGGATAATTGTGATTGAGATATCTAAACATCAGTAATCCCCACATATCTGATAAATCAGACCTATATGGGCTACCACTAAAACCTATGTCACGTTCCAGAATCAGAATACTGGCAAGCGGGGTTGGACATGGCCGGCTATGCAATACCAAAGTACACCAGTACTCTGAAATCACGTATAAGCTGTCAAGACATAGGGGTTACTTCAACAAGCCAACAGTCGATCCTAGGTTAAGACAATCCTAGGTATCTCAATCACATACAATTATACAAGGTACAAGAAGTATGATCATCAGACATACAATAGTAAAGCATCCCAAACCATATATACATGGATGATCATGAAGCTAGTAATACAAAATGGAGAAACTAGCAAGAATATTAGTCATACATGATAGCTCTAGCTGTAGTCTAGAATACGCACATCATGTTAATGTCTGTAGGCTAAATGTCAAGGACCAAAACACGAGCTAAATACGTGCTCGAAGGCTAAACGCCACAAAAGAATAATATACATATCAAGTAGGATAATGAAACAAGAAACCCACTTAGGTACTCTGGTGCTCCGGATGGTCACCGTCGAGTAGATGGTACGGAAGATCCTATGGTCTTCTCTATCAGATCTGGCCAAACAAAATTAGTAGGGTCAAACCTCCAATAGCAAGTACCACAAAGGAAGCCAAACTATGAACTAAAACCAGTAATTACTAACATCAATAATTAGAGATACAAATGAGTAAGGGCAGATCGAGACTCATGTACTACCAATGCACTTATCCCGAACATAGGAAGACAATAAGTAAGCATCTTGGAGCATAAAGTAATTATCATATGACATAATGTAAACTGTGGACTTGTGAATTAAACAGAGAACTTGTGACATAGCTGAACCATGTAAGAGAAATGGTACATACGAACATGTACGATAAGTGGAACATGTGAGCATGTTAGATAACTGAGACTTGTGAGCATGTAAGAATTATAGAAAGACGATGATAAGTGGACTTTGGAACTAATTCGGAACTCAAGTTACAACCCTTAAACCAAACAAGGACCTAGGTTGTAACCCTTCTTCTGAACAGAACTTAGTCTCTAATCATTGTGCAGCATAAGGATCATGTAGAACATGTGAGTACTAAATAGGATGACAAGTGATAGGATAACTTAGGAACCATTCCGGAAGCCAAGTTACAACCCGTAAACTAAACAAGGACCGGGGTTATAATCCTTCTTCTGAATAGAACTTTGTCTCCGACCATTTATCGATGAAAGTAAGCATAAACCATAGTGTACCGAAATAAACATACGGAAACTGCCTAGACAAAACTAGACTGGACTGACTCCATCCATCAATCACGGCCAAGCAATGATTACGGTTTGATACATTCGCTAACTAGGGTTATCGCAAGCCTCGTTACTAGCAAGATACAATGAGATATCCCTACGGCCACAAGCCCTGCAGACTATCCAGGTTATCCAGACACAAGTTACAAGAATTTATAGTGGATACATCGCCCAGAAGACAAATGTAACCCATGTACATATAATAGTGGGTACATCGCCTAGAAGACAAATGTACCCTAAGAGAGTTATTAGGTGACTTGGGGGTAAAACACATGACAGTGTGCATATTACTTGTTTCATGAAGTGCCCCACATGACAATGGGCTGAAAATGTGCCCTACTCGTCGGCAGGCTACAAGTCCATCAGAGAAGGCGCCCAGATAACGAGATTGCTTGTAGCCGGAATACTTCCCTATATGAACTACTTGATCAATCTAGTCATTAATCCTAGCCATATTCAGTATGAATCCCTGACCGTGGGAAATCAGAAATTCATGTCCTAGACATGATGCAATACAGAACATGTAGCTTGTACAAACACACTCAAGAGAAACACCTACGGTGTCCAAATCATTCATTACTTGTAAGCCAATAAAGTCGTCGTAATAGCATTCATGGTTCATGTCATGTTATTTTATGTTACTTGTCTGGAGTGTACCACGACAGGTCACTATCATGTTAAGCAAAGGAAAAAGTCATACATTATGAGTGCACCACAATGGGTCACTATCATGTTAAGGGTACTTGTTAGGGATGTGCCACGACGGGCCATAATCATGTTAAGCGAAGAAGTGACATGTAACTTGAGTGCACCGCAACGGGTCACTATCGTGTTAAGCAAAGAAGTAAGACATTCATTATGAGTGCACCACAACGGGTCACTTTTCATGCTAAGCAAAGAAGAAAGACATATATCATGAGTGTCCCACCACGGGTCACTATCATGTTAAGCAATCATAGACGTAAGAAAGCTTGTAGATAGATCTTGATAAAAGGTGCATCATAACATATAATAAGGAATAAATGAGGTAACTACTTGGCATAAAACACCAATTGAATTTGTGCTAGTATTAGGGTATGAGAGGGGTACAATCATTCTCTAACTGTACAATATTATCAAATCATGTTAAGAAATTCATTTATTAAAGAAATATCAAGCTATTAAGTAGGGTCGTCGTAATTTAGGCCAAGATAGAAAACATACAATGCAATCATAAGCTCTATATCAAGAATGAAAGAAACTTGCATAAAATTGTTGGTAACATATTCTTGAAGCCAAAGAAAAGATCTACAACTTTCATGTTAGGAGTTGAGAGAAATTATGGCCACAAATCAGCCAAATAGGACATAAAACGGCCAAAATGGTCACTATGCGACACTATGCAAGCCATGCGGTACTATTCATCCATGCGGTACTATACAAGTCTGCGGTACTATACAAGTCTGCGGTACTACACAAGCCATGCGGTACTATGCATCCATGAGACACTATGCAAGCCTGTAGTACTATTCATCGATGCGGCACTATGCATCCATGCGGCTCTATGCAAGCCATGTGGCACTATACAAGCCATGCGGCACTATTCATCCATGCGGTACTATTTATTCCTGCGGTACTATTTATTCCTGCGGCACTATTTATTCCATGTGGCACTATGCATCCATGTAACACTATTCATCCATACGGCACTATGCATCCATGCGACCCTATTCATTCCATTCGGCACTATACATCTATGTGGCACTATTCATTCTTGCGGCACTATTTATCCATATGGCACTATTCATCGTCTCTGCCAGAATCAGGACAGATGATATAGAAGATGTCCAAATCTTATTTGGCCATAACTTCCTCAAAATAAGTCGAAATCTAACTTTTGAAAAGTCTATTTTGTAAGAGGAGCGGCCCGTGTCTATATTGGACCGGAGAGAGAAGATCCTCAAGAATAAGACTATCAAGTTAGTCTGAGTTGCTTGGGGTCATCACTCTTTGGGTGAGTCAACGTGGGAGCGTGAGGATGATATCCGATCGCGATATCCCGACTTGTTTGACTCATGAGGTATAATGTCCTTCTTATGTCTCATGCCTTCGATTCCTTGCTTGCATGATTGATTGCTTGATTGATTGTCTAGTATAGCTTGCCTGTGATTAGTGTAGCTTGTTCTTATCTCTCTAGTCTCTTAATTAAATTCCGAGGACAGAATTCTTTTAAGGTGGGTAGAGTTGTAATGCCTGTTGTTCGTATTACGTATTTGGAATACGTATACGTAGTTTATCTTGTATTTGCATATCTCCTTGGTTAGGTTTGGCTTGGTTATTCTTGGTTTGGGTTGGCTTGGTTCGATATGGGATTGCTATTGGTTTATTATGAACCAAAGGGTGAACCCCTACCTACCACCACCACTACCATTTATTAACCCCACTTCCTTCTCTCTCTTCATTACTCTCCTTCTTTCCTCCATTAATTCTTCACCTACCAGAGAGAGGGAGAGAGAGGTCTAGGCAAGTGCAACTTGCTTCATGGAGAAACTCAATTTTATTGCTTCATTCTCTTCCTTACAGCATTCAAACTTACTTTAGAACTTGGTACTTTCACTTTCCATGGCTAGATTCTTGTAGATCTATATTTACCTTATTTTTGGATTTCTTGGGTTTTGATCTACTTAATCTTGTTATTTCCGAGTTTTGATGGTTCCATGTTGTAGAGAATTTCGTTTTACCCCATTTTGACCTATGGAAGTTCGGATTTGGGCTCCGGATGATAGAGTTATGCAACTTGGAAGCCATGACTTATTGTGTACTTCTCGGAAATTTGGAGAAGAAGCACAGTCCCGAGCCGCATAGTAGCACTTGACCGCATAAATATTCATGCGGCAAGTCAGTTCCAACCGCATGCACTATTGCCTTGACTTGACCGCATGACAAGTTCATGCGGCAAGTATTCCTTCTAGCCGCATGAAGTCCTTCTTACTTAACCGCATGACTGAGCTTCCCAGTCCAGCCGCATGGGACTCTGTCCACTCTGAGCCGCATGAACTCAAACACTCGCGAGCCGCATAGACCGCAGTCTTCCAGCCGCATGGGTTTGCTTCCCTTGACCGCATAGTTATTGCTTCCCGCAGCCGTATGGGTTGCTCCTTCCCGGCCGTATGTACTTGATTGGTCAGCCAGCTGCATAGACCCATCCCCCGCCAGTCGCATGAGTTCCCTATCCTCCTGACCGTATATGTCTTGCCTTTTTCAGCCGCATGACTGAGTGGATCTCCGAGCCGCATATGACTGATATCCCTTTGACCGCATAAGCCTTTCCCTTTTTAGCTGCGTACGCCTGACCCTATTCAGCCGCATGGGCAGTTCTCTTCCAACCGCATGAGACCATTTCTGGCAGCATATGCCTTAGCCGCATGAACTTGATAATTACGAATTTACTTGATATGTTGGGCATGATAATTGAGCCTGACATGACAGTGACCCATAGTGGTGCACTCCTGGCATGACTAACCTGACATGACCTGATAGTGTCCCGTCGTGGCACACTCCTGACCAGTAAACTGGACATGTTAAACCTGACATGATTTTCTTGATAAGCTGTTGCGACGACTACCTGACATGACATGACCTGTATAATTAATCTGGACACCGTGGGCGATTGTGCTTGTACAAATAATCCAGTCCTGTCTTGTATCATGTCTAGAAGGGGACTCCTGAATACCACGGTCAGGAGTACCTACTGAAATGGACTAAGGCTAAATAACTAGATTAATACATTAGTCATAAAGAGATCTTCCAGCTACAGGCAATCCCGTTACCTGGGCACGCCTTGGGATCTGTAGCCTGCCGTCGAGTAGGACACATTTCTAGCACACTGTCATGTGTTGCATCCTTCAAGCTACCTAAGGGTACATGCGTTTCCTGGACGATATACCCACCTGAATTCAACCCTAATCTTTCAACCCGGGTAACCTGGATGGTCTGCAGGGCTTGTGGCTGTGGAATAATCTCACTGCATCTTGTTAGTAATTAGGCTTATGACAACCCTAGTTAGTTAAAGTATCAAGCCGTAATTCTTGCTTGGCCGTAAAATGATTGGATGGAGTCTAACCAGTCTAGTCTTGCACTGATCCTGATTACTGCATGACTAGAATGCTTGTATTTATTTTACCGATAAATGGGGAGAATTCCAAGTTCTGTTCAGACGAAGGGTTACAACCCCGGTCTTTGTTTGGTTTACGGGTTGTAACCTGGTTATCTGAATAGTTCCATGGTTATCTCGTCGTATATCACCTGTTATGCTTTTCCTTAATTCCTGTCTTTATTATTAATTTATTACTCTTGTGCTGATTGCTAGTTTTAGTTCCTAAGTGAAGCTTCCTTTGTGGCACTTGCTCTTTCTGGGATCTGACCCAGCTGATTTTGTATGGCCAGATTTTGGAGCAGCTCCAGAGGATCTACCAACCTTCCAGCTAGATGGTGGCCACTAGACGGAACCCTGGCAACAAGTGGGTTATTTTTGGCTCTTCCACTCTATTGTAAAAATATTCTTTTGAGGCGTTTAGCCGACGAGTACCTGTTTAGCTCGATTGCACTTACTTACTGTCTGCCTACGGGCTGTAACATGATTAACAAATCCTAGGGTTGATCATGTATGACTAAACTCTTGCGAGTCCTAATATTTTGTAACGACTAGCTTCATGATCAGCTGAATATATAATATTTGGGATGCCTTATTATTGTATATTTAATGATCATACATCTTGTAACATTTACTTATTCACTTGTGATTGAGACACTAGGCTTGTTCATGACCTTAGGAGACTGTTGGCTTGTAGTAAACCCTCATGTATCTAGACAGCCGTGACCGTATAGCGAGATGGAATCCATTTCATATACGTAGCTGGCTATGTCTGCCCCCGCTATTCAGTATTCTGGTTCTGGGGCGTGACATGGTTTAAGTGGTAGCCCATGCAGGTCTTGTAAATTAAGATATGTGAGGGTTTACCGAATAGATGTCTCAATCAGTATTCGCCTTTGATCTATGCTCGTATCTTCTGAATCCCTGGATTCTTGTCCTGATCGCACGCTTGTATCGTTGGTCTATCCTGGTCCTTCCTTATTGTTCCCTATGTCGTCTTCTTCAGCGGCATTGTTCCTGGTCCTACCGATCAGTAAGGTGGAGCACTTCCCGCGGATCAGCAACCTAAAGATCAAGCCCAGCACTCCGGAGTAGCCTCCAGAGTCGTGCATTCTGATGGAGAGCCACCAGTCCAGCCAGTTCAACCTGTAGAACCTGATGATGGCACATTAGTAGGACTCGTCAGGACCTTGATAGCTTCCCAAGACCAGCGAGGAGATGCCTTGCACCAGGCAGTGACGGATGCTTTGACCAGAGGCGGTCATCCAGGGAACAGCGCGGCCAACAGCTTCAAGCGCTTAAACCCTCCGTTCTTCGACGGTAGTGAAGATGCTATCGCAGCGGATGCGTGGCTTCAGGATACTGAGGTGATTCTTGAAGCAACCAGGACTCCAAAGAATGAGAAGGTAACCGTGGTGCGCTTACATTTATTGGATCTTGCCCGCAGCTGGTGGACAGCGCAGGCCGTCGGATTAGTGGCCCCTATTGCTTGGGCAGTATTCAGAAAGAGATTCCAGACCAAGTATTTTGACGCTGTAGCTCGGTACGACCTACAGACGAGGTTCACCAATCTGAAGCAAGGAAGCAGGACGGTCGACGGATATGCGGCCGAGTTTTCCAGACTCAGTCGGTTTGCTTCCACCTTGGTGGCAACCGAGTATGATAGAGCCCAGCGGTTCCAGCAGGGACTTCACCTGGAGATCTTGTTGGCAGTCGAGCAGTTTGAGCATCAGACTTTTGATGCAGTCTTGAGAGCAGCCAGGAGGCATGAGTATACCTCCCAAAGGATCGTGGATAGGGCCGGGGGTCGGAAGAGATCTCACGGCCAGATGAATCAGTCTTCAGCACCAGCCCCGGCAGCCAGGGCCTTGACTATAGGAGCTCCGAGGCGGGCGGCCTCAGTAACGTCGGTCCAGTATTCCATCCCGACGTACCCTCAGCAGCAGCAGCAGAAGCAGAAGCAGTCTTCCGCAGTGGGATGTTCTTATTGTGAGAAGCCAGGCCATTTGGTGGCAGAATGTCGTAGGACGCAAGGATTGTGCCTGGCTTGTGGAGCACCAGACCATAGGGTTGGGTCCTGCCCGAATAGGGGTGGTTCATCATCGTCCAACCTTTCTAGCTCTTCGGTGAGAGGACCAGCACCAGTCCAGCAGCAGCAGCAGTATCCATTACCGAGGCCCTTGCCGCCTCAGACCCAAGTATTTCAGCAGCAGAACCCCCAGCAGTATGCACAAGCCCAGAGCCAGAGCAGGCAGCAAGGATTTCAGCAGAGGGGACCAGCACCCCGAGGGCATGGTCAGGCTATGGTGAAGACCGCAGAGGAAGGATTGGCACCAGGAGAGGTAGTGGCAGGTACTATTCTCGTCAACTCATTTCCAGCTTCAGCTTTATTTGATTCTGGTGCGTCATATTCTTTTATGTCTGTACGATTCGCGACACGGATAGGATTGGAGCCCGAGTCATTATCAGTAAGGCTCTATATACTTACTGGTAACGGACTTGTGGGAGTCGATAGGGTGTTTTCCTCGTGTCGGATCGTAGTTAGCGGTAGAGAATTTTTCGCTAGATTGATAGAATTCCCGATGGCCGATTATGATGTGGTCTTAGGGATGGATTGGTTGAGGAACCAGTATGCTAGAATAGACTGCCATATTGGTAGGGTTGTTTTTAGCATTCCAGGAGAGCCAGAGTTTTTATTTTCCAGAGGCACAGTTGAGCCTTCTCCTCCAGTGTTACGGATGGCAGTAGCAGCCGTGCAGTTGCCCCGAATAGTCGAAGAGTTCCCAGATGTTTTCCTGGAAGATCTTCCAGGTATGCCGCCAGAGAGGGAGATCGAGTTTACCATATACTTGATTCCTGGGACAGCCCCAGTGTCAGAGAGAGTCTACAGGATGGCGCCGTCAGAATTAGAAATATTGTACAAGATGATTGAAGAACTCAGAACCAAGGGATTTATTCGTGCTAGTGGATCGCCTTGGGGAGCCCCGATAATTCTTGTGAAAAAGAAGGATGGTACGTCCAGATTATGTGTTGATTATCGTACCTTGAATTCAGTGACAATCAAGAACAGATATCCTCTCCCGAGGATAGATGACTTATTTGATCAACTCAAAGGGGCGGCGGTATTCTCAAAGATCGACTTGCACTCAGGATATCATCAGATCAGAGTCAGAGAGCAGGACATCCCGAAGACAGCTTTTAGATCGAGGTATGGGCATTGGGAGTTCCTCGTTATGCCATTTGGAGCGACCAATGCGCCGGCGGTATTCATGGACCTCATGAATCGTATCTTCATGCCTTACTTGGATCAGTTTGTGATTATGTTCTTGGACGATATCCTGGTCTACAGTAAGAGTGAGGCGGAGCATGAGCAGCATCTCCGTGTGGTTCTTCAGATTCGTAGGGAGCACTAGTTATATGCCAAGTTCAGTAAATGCGAGTTCTGGCTCGATCGCATTTCGTACTTGGGTCATATAATCACCAGAGGAGGAGTAGAAGTGGATCCCCAGAAGATTATGGCTATTGAGTCATGGCCAGTGCCCAGCACCGTTGCAGAAGTTCGCAGTTTCCTTGGATTGGCCGGCTACTACCGGCAGTTTGTTTCAGATTTTGCTCAGATTTCAGTACCATTGACCAAATTAACCCGCAAGGAAGTACAGTTTGCTTGGACAGCAGAGTGTCAGAGTTCTTTTGAACAGTTGAAGCGAGGCCTGATAATGGCTCCTATTCTCACGCTTCCAGATGGAACCGGAGGATTCTCAGTGTATTGTGATACTTCAGACAGAGGTTTAGGATGTGTTTTAATGCAGCATGGAAAGGTAATAGCTTATGCGTCACGACAACTTTGTGATCATGAGAGAAATTCCCCAACCCACGACTTGGAGCTGGCAGCAGTAGTGTTTGCACTTAAGTTGTGGAGGCACTACTTGTACGGAGATAGGGTAGAGATTTTCACCGACCACAAGAGCCTGAAGTATGTTTTCATTCAGAAGGATCTTAACATGCGTCAGAGAAGGTGGCTGGATCTTCTTGTGGATTATGATATCAACCTGCAGTATCATCCTGGGAAGGCCAACGTCGTTGCAGATGCATTGAGCAGGAGAGCCGGAGCTTATTTCCTAACAGCACAACCAGAGTTGTTAGCAGATCTCCAGAAGATGGGTATCGAAGTTGTCCTTCCTTCCAGTATGGCATTGATGGTCAGCATGCAAGTTCAGTCCACTATAGTCGAGAGGATCCGGATGGCGCAGTCAACAGATTCCAAGCTTCAGCGACTCAGGACAGAGTGTGAGGCAGGACGAAGACCAGAGTTGTGCATTCATGAAGACGGTACACTTAGGCATGGTAAGCGTCTTTGTGTACCCAGTGGAGATATCAGACAGGAAATCATGGCAGAGGCTCACAGTTCTCAATATTCCATTCATCCAGGCAGTACGAAAATGTACCGTGATATCCGTCAGCACTTCTGGTGGAATGGCATGAAGCGGGAGATAGCTCGGTTTGTCTCTCGGTGTTTGGTTTGCCAACAAGTTAAGGCTGAACATCAGAGGCCGGCTGGACTTCTTCAGCCCTTGTCGATTCTAGAATAGAAGTGGGAGCATGTGACCATGGATTTCGTGACTGGATTACCTAGATCCCCAGCTAGTCGAGATGCTATTTGGGTTATAGTTGACCGGCTCATGAAGGTGGCTCACTTTCTTCCATTCAGAGTTGGTCAGTCGACGGCTCAGTTAGCGGAGATGTACCTCAGGCAGATTGTCAGGTTGTACGGAGTGCCAGTCAGTATCACCTCGGACCGAGATTCAAGATTCATGTCGCACTTTTAGCGTAGCCTGCAGGAGAGTTTAGGAACTCATCTCCAGTTCAGTTCAGCATATCATCCGCAGACAGATGGTCAATCGGAGCGTACTATCCAGACTCTTGAAGACATGATGCGGTCCTGTACACTTGACTTTGGTGGTTCATGGGAAGATCACTTGCACCTGGTGGAATTTTCGTACAACAACAGTTTCCAGGCCAGTATATGGCACCGTTTGAGGCACTGTATGGCAGGAAGTGCAGATCCCCGTTAGCCTGGGATGATGTTGGAGAGAGACAGATGCTCGGTCCAGAAATGATTGCCCAGACAGTTGAAGTGGTCAGAAGGGTCAGAGATCATCTTCGAATTACCCAAGATCGCCAGCGTCATTGGGCCGATTCTCATCGGCGCCCTCTCGAGTTTTCGGCCGGCGATCATGTATTCCTGAGGATTTTGCCTAACCGTGGCGTCATTCGTTTCGGCGTCCGGGGAAAGCTTAGTCCTAGGTATATATGACCATTCGACATTCTGGAGCGAGTAGGAGATGTATCCTATCGTCTTGCTCTTCCGCCGTTGCTAATCAAGGTACATGACGTATTCCATGTATCACAATTACGACGGTATATCCCAAACCCGAGCCACGTCCTGGATCATTCAAAATTGGTTGTCGGTACCAACCTTTCGTATGAGGAACGGCCCGTGTCTATATTGGACCGGAGAGAGAAGATCCTCAAGAATAAGACTATCAAGTTAGTCCGAGTTGCTTGGGGTCATCACTCTTTAGGTGAGTCAACGTGGGAGCGTGAGGATGATATCCGATCGCGATATCTTGACTTGTTTGACTCATGAGGTATAATATCCTTCTTATGCCTCATGCCTTCGATTCCTTGCTTGTATGATTGATTTCTTGATTGATTGTCTAGTATAGCTTGCCTGTGATTAGTGTAGCTTGTTCTTGTCTCTCTAGCCTCTTAATTAAATTTCGAGGACGGAATTCTTTTAAGGTGGGTAGAGTTGTAATGCCTGTTGTTCGTATTACGTATTTGGAATACGTATACGTAGTTTATCTTGTATTTGCATATCTTCTTGGTTTGGTTTGGCTTGGTTATTCTTGGTTTGGGTTGGCTTGGTTCGATTTGGGATTGCTATTGGTTCATTATGAACCAAAGGGTGAACCCCCTACCTACCACCACCACTACCATTTATTAACCCCACTTCCTTCTCTCTCTTCATTACTCTCCTTCTTTTCTCCATTAATTCTTCACCTACCAGAGAGAGGGAGAGAGAGGTCTAGGCAAGTGCAACTTGCTTCATGGAGAAACTCCAATTTTATTGCTTCATTCTCTTCCTTACAGCATTCTAACTTACTTTAGAACTTGGCATTTTCACTTTCCATGGCTAGATTCTTGTAGATCTATATTTATCTTATTTTTGGATTTCTTGGGTTTTGATCTACTTAATCTTGTTATTTCTGAGTTTTGATGGTTCCATGTTGTAGAGAATTTTGTTCTATCCCATTTTGACCTATGGAAGTTCGGATTTGGGCTCCGGATGATAGAGTTATGCAACTTGGAAGCCATGGCTTATGGTGTACTTCTCGAAAATTTGGAGAAGAAGCACAGTCCCGAGCCGCATAGTAGCACTTGACCGCATAAACATTCATACGGCAAGTCAGTTCCAACCGCATGCACTATTGCCTTGACTTGACCGCATGACAAGTTCATGCGGCAAGTATTCCTTCTAGCCGCATGAAGTCCTTCTTACTTAACCGTATGACTGATCTTCCCAGTCCAGCCGCATGGGACTCCGTCCACTCTGAGCCGCATGAACTCAAACACTCGCGAGCCACATAGACCGCAGTCTCCCAGCCGCATGGGTTTGCTTCCCTTGATCGCATAGTCATTGCTCCCCGCAGCCGCATGGGTTGCTCCTCCCCGGTCGCATGTACTTGATTGGTCAGCCAGCCGTATAGACCCATCCCCCGCCAGCCGCATAAGTTCCCTATCCTCCTGACCGCATATGTCTTGCCTTTCTCAGCCGCATGACTGAGTGGATCTCCGAGCCACATATGACTGATACCCCTTTGACCGCATAAGCCTTTCCCTTTTTAGCCGCGTGTGCCTGACCCTATTCAGCCGCATGGGCTGTTCTCTTCCAACCGCATGAGACCATTCCTGGCAGCATATGCCTTAGCCGTATGGCTCTCTTATAGCCCTGTGTATTGATATTTTATTAGATATTTTACGTCCATTTTATATCCTTATGCCTTTTTTCATGAACTTGATAATCACGAATTTACTTGATATGTTGGGCATGATAATTGAGCCTGGCATGACAGTGACCCATAGTGGTACACTCCTGGCATGACTAACCTGATATGACCTGATAGTGGCCCGTCGTGGCGCACTCCTGACCAGTAAACTGGACATGTTAAACCTGACATAATTTTCTTGATAAGCTGTTGCGACGGCTACCTGACATGACATGACCTGTATAATTAATATGGACACCATGGACGATTGTGCTTGTACAAATAATCCAGTCCTGTCTTGCATCATGTCTAGGAGGGGACTCCTGAGTACCACGGTCAGGAGTACCTACTGAAATGGACTAAGGCTAAATAACTAGATTAATACATTAGTCATAAAGAGATCTTTCAGCTACAAGCAATCCCGTTACCTGGGCACGCCTTGGGATCTGTAGCCTGCCGTCGAGTAGGGTACATTTCCAGTACACTGTCATGTGTTGTACCCTTCAAGCTACCTAAGGGTACATGCATTTCCTGGACGATGTACCCACCTGAATTCAATCCTAATCTTTCAACCCGGGTAACCTGGATGGTCTGCAGGGCTTGTGGCTATGGAATAATCTCACTGCATCTTGTTAGTAATTAGGCTTATGACAACCCTAGTTAGTTAAAGTATCAAGCCATAATTCTTGCTTGGCCGTAAAATGATTGGATGGAGTCTAACCAGTCTAGTCTTGCACTGATCCTGATTACTGCATGACTAGAATGCTTGTATTTATTTTACCGATAAATGGTAAGAATTCTAAGTTCTGTTCAGACGAAGTGTTACAACCCCGGTCCTTGTTTGGTTTACGGGTTGTAACCTGGTTATCTGAATAGTTTCATGGTTATCTCGTCGTATATCACCTGTTATGCTTTTCCATAATTTATGTCTTTATTATTAATTTATTACTCTTGTGCTGATTGCTAGTTTTAGTTCCTAAGTGAAGCTTCCTTTGTGGCACTTGCTCTTTCTGGGATCTGACCCAGCTGGTTTTGTATGGCCAGATTTCGGAGCAGCTCCAGAGGATCTACCGACCTTCCAGCCAAATAGTGGCCACTAGACGGAACCCTGGCTACAAGTGGGTTATTTTTGGCTCTCCCACTCTATTGTAAAAATATTCTTTTGAGGCGTTTAGCCGACGAGCACCTGTTTAGCTCGATTGTACTTACTTACTGTCTGCCTACGGGCTGTAACATGATTAACAAATCCTAGGGTTGATCATGTACGACTAAACTCTTGCTAGTCCTAACATTTTGTAACGACTAGCTTCATGATCAGCTGAATATGTAATATTTGGGACGCCTTATTATTTTATATTTAATGATCATACATCTTGTAACATTTACTTATTCACTTATGATTGAGACACTAGGCTTGTTCATGACCTTAGGAGACTGTTGGCTTGTAGTAAACCCTCATGTATCTAGACAGCCGTGACCGTATAGCGAGATGGAATCCATTTCATATACGTAGCTGGCTATGTCTGCCCCCGTTCTCCAGTATTCTGGTTCTTGGGCGTGACAGGATCTGATGGCGATCTTCAGGCCACCTCTCCTATTCTTCGGCGAGCGGACCCTCGCATCTGCCCTTGCCGCATCGGTCGGCGGGGACCCCTCTCTCTCTCTCATCCTTCCCCTCCTCCGATCGTTAGAGCGGCTACCTCCGGCGAGTCTGGTCGGAGGGCCTCGACAGCCCCACTTACCTCGTCTGCTGCATCCGAGCCTTCCTCGGGCCTGGCGCAGACCCGCTGTAGTGCCCCGCTCCGCGAAGGCACTAGATAGACAGAAAGATCGGATTGCTGGCTCTGCAACAGAAGATGCTTAATCTGGGTGAGTGGACGAAGTATCATTTGCTGATTCGCTTACGCCTTAAGAATCTGAGTTTTTGATTGAATACTATTGTTAATAACAAGATGGTAAATCATTGAGTATGCTTTAAGAGAATCACATGTTGCCTCGCTAAGATATGAATGTTGCCTTGATAAAGAGAACCTTATCATGCTAATAACAAGACGGTAACCACTATGTATGCTTATAAGAGATTTCACATGTGCCATGCTAAGAACAAGAAAAGAAATAATCTGCATGCTAATAAGAAGACTCGTTGCCTGCTAATAAGAACTGAATTGATGCTTGTCATGCTTGATACGATAAGAGAAGACAAATGAATCAAATTGAATGCTTGATCATTGCTTGGTGTTAAGTATTGCTTGAGAATTATAGACATGTACAGACGGACTTGTACATGTTGACCTGAATAAAAGAAAGGCACGAATTGAACGTGTCGTATATCTGCAAAGGCATAAAAAGAACATGTCGTACATCTGATCACAAATCTATCTTATCTGATAGAATCCTGCTAGAGCATGCATGTGGTCTAGGACAACTTGTTAACATGGAAAACTTGTCTCTCAAGTGGATCTGGGGGCGCCTGGACCACTCGGCCTATGAGAGATTAGGGCCTCCATGTGAAAATGGGAGTCGATCTGAGTCCTTAGCGACGAGCTGAACCCAAGAGAGTCACAGCGGCTAATCATGGGTTTCCCATGGACCACCATATAGATAGGTGTTGGTTGGTACAGAGCTGAACCGGAGAGTCACAGCTGCCAATCGGTCTGCATGTGTCTATCATATATTTTGCTAAGAGCTAACGATGCAGAGACGAACAGGGAATGACAATGTTGGTTTTATAATGTTTATGCTAATCTTTGTCTTGTGCAGGGATGGACGGTCGGCTATGGTAAGAATCACTGAAAAGTGATACACATGTATTGCTTGAGTTTGCTATATGAATTGCTAGAAAAGATTAATCTGTTACCAAGAAGTGCTATGTTCCACTAAAGAAAAGATGTAATATCATGCTTGAAATCTGACCCTTAGAATGTCTTGAATCAAAGAAAAGATATGTTATCGTGCTTATACTTGTCCATAAGAATTGTTTGATCAAAGAAATGAATATGCTCATGAAACACGTTGCGCACTGTACATGAAATGAATAGTCATCATGCTAGAATTAAATAGTCCCTTATATTGTTGAAATGAAATGAACTGTGGCTTTTCAAATATGTTTTCAAAAGAATATAAACTGACTCTATATGCATGGAATGAATCTAGGTAAAACTAGCAAGATCACATCACAAGAAACATTTTTTCACTAAATGAACAGTGATCGTTTCAGACAAATATAGTTCCTTTGTCCACAAATCACCAGTATACTGATATACTGACCCACCATCAGTCTGCATGCAGGTGCACTATGCATTGAAAAGGATAGTCCGAAGCGATAGCCTGAGCCTCATCCTCAGGAGCCAGAAATCAGAAGAGATGCCAAGAGATGACATCTGTTGTAAGAGTTGGTTTTGTATATAAAAGGATGTAATATATAGGAACGGGATCATTGTAATCTGTATTGTTTCTCAGAGAATGTAATATTGTATCAGAGAGAATCGAAAGCTTGTAATCTGTTCAAATAAAAACAATAAAGAGATTTGTTTCTTGTTACCATTGTGTTCAGTGCTTGTACTCTAAAATATGTCCGCTGCTGCTTCAATTATCTGCGATATGTTTCGCTGCATATTGTCAACCTTGTCTATCTTGTCTTGTTCCAGGTCTTGGCCTTGTGCAAGCGCAACTTAGGCTTGCACGGCATCACGCCTTAGCGAGGACGAACGGTCTCACAGAGTCCAAAGCGAGGACTCTGCGGGATCGGGGCGTGACAGAATGGTATCAAAGCAACACGATCCTCTGGCCAATTTTGATTCAATTGAATTTGTACAAGTCTTCTGATCGAAATTCCTTTGCCTATTCGATATCAATAATGAGATGAACGTTCCATACAATAAGTCCGTAAATATTTTTATGATGCCGACAAATGTTTTATCGATTTGAATTGATTGAGATTTGAAATGCTTGATTGAACAAGAGTTTTGATATGATCTGAATTGTGATTCCATGGATTGATGATGGCGAAGGATGAGGACTATTGCTACTAAGGATATTGTAAGTTTCTCCTTAAGTTTCAAGGACGAAACTTCTTTTCGGTGGGTAATTATGTAGTGCCCCGCTCCGCGAAGGCACTAGATAGACAGAAAGATCGGATTGCTGGCTCTGCAACAGAAGATGATTAATCTGGGTGAGTGGACGAAGTCTCATTTGCTGATTCGCTTACGCCTTAAGAATCTGAGTTTTTGATTGAATACTATTGTTAATAACAAGATGGTAAATCATTGAGTATGCTTTAAGAGAATCACATATTGTCTCGCTAAGATATGAATGTTGCCTTGATAAAGAGAACCTTGTCATGCTAACAACAAGACGGTAACCACTATGTATGCTTATAAGAAATTTCACATGTGCCATGCTAAGAACAAGAAAAGAAATAATCTGCATGCTAATAAGAAGACTTGTTGCCTGCTAATAAGAACTGAATTGATGCTTGTCATGCTTGATACGATAAGAGAAAACAAATGAATCGAATTGAATGCTTGATCATTGCTTGCTGTTAAGTATTGCTTGAGAATTATAGACATGTACAGACGAACTTGTACATGTTGACCTGAATAAAAGAAAGGCACGAATTGAACGTGTCGTATATCTGCAAAGGCATGAAAAGAACATGTCGTACATCTGATCATAAATCTGTCTCATCTGATAGAATCCTGCTAGAGCATGCATGTGGTCTAGGACAACTTGTTAACAAGGAAAATTTGTCTCTCGGGTGGATCTGGGGGCGCCTGGACCACTCGGCCTAGGAGAGATTAGGGCCTCCATGTGAAAATAGGAGTCGATCTGAGTCCTTAGCGACGATCTGAACCCAAGAGAGTCATAGCGGCTAATCATGGGTTTCCTATGGACCACCATATAGATAGGTGTTGGTTGGTGCAGAGCTGAACCGGAGAGTCACAGCTGCCAATCGGTCTGCATGTGTCTATCATATATTTTGCTAAGAGCTAACGATGCAGAGACGAACAGGGAATGACAATGTTGGTTTTATAATATTTATGCTAATCTTTGTCTTGTGCAGGGATGGACGGTCGGCTATGGTAAGAATCACTGAAAAATGATACACATGTAATGCTTGAGTTTGATATATGAATTGCTAGAAAAGATTAATCTGTTACCAAGAAGTGCTATGTTCCACTAAAAAAAAGATGTAATATCATGCTTGAAATCTGACCCTTAGAATGTCTTGAATCAAAGAAAAGATATATTATCGTGCTTATACTTGTCCGTAAGAATTGCTTGATCAAAGAAATGAATATGCTCATGAAACACGCTGCACACTGTACATAAAATGAATAGTCATCGTGCTAGAATTGAATAGTCCCTTGTATGCTTGAAATGAATGAACTGTGGCTTTTCAAATGTGTTTTCAAAAGAATGAAACTGACTCTATATGTATGGAATGAATCTAGGTAAAACTAGCAAGATCACATCACAAGAAACGTTTTCTCACTAAATGAACAGTGATCGTTTCAGACAAATATAGTTCCTTTGTCCACAAATCACCAGTATGCTGATATACTGACCCACCATCAGTCTGCATGCAGGTGCACTATGCATCGAAAAGGATAGTCCGAAGCGATAGCCCGAGCCTCATCCTCAGGAGCCAGAAATCAGAAGAGATGCCAAGAGATGACATCTGTTGCAAGAGTTGGTTTTGTATATAAAAGGATGTAATGTATAAGAACGGGATCATTGTAATCTGTATTGTTTCTGAGAGAATGTAATATTATATCAGAGAGAATCGAAAGCTTGTAATCTGTTCAAATAAAATTAATAAAGAGATTTGTTTCTTGTTACCATTGTGTTCAGTGCTTGTACTATGAAATATGTCCGCTGCTGCTTCAATTATCTGCGATACGTTCTGCTGCGTATTATCAACTTTGTCTATCTTGTCTTGTTCCAGGTCTTGGCCTTGTGCAAGCGCAACTTAGGCTTGCACGGCATCACGCCTTAGCGAGGATGAACGGTCTCACAGAGTCCAAAGCAAGGACTCTGCGGGATCGGGGCGTGACACCCGCTTCTCGAAATATCATGTTGTTCAAATTTCAAACATCCCCTTGCCCCTGTAGAGTTGTACGTCACAGCTGGGGGCGCCTCTGGCACGCAGGCATGAGGTCGTGCCCTTTGACGCCCAACCGGTTGTGCCTTTTGGCGTGCGGGCATCTGCGCTATCCCACGTTGTGGGTGGCACCACGCTTTCCTTTGGGTCAGCACCTGCTAAGTTGTGGCCCCGCCCCACTTCAGCTGTGTGGCGCGCAGGTGCCTATGCCACCCCACCAAGCAAGTTGTGCCTCTTTCTTGCCGGGGCCCACTGGTGCTATTTCTCTGGCGCATATCCGGATCCTCCTGGACGATCTTTTGGTGCAGGACGCCTATTCGGGTATGGACCCCGTACCCTCTGCCCCCTAGTGGGTGCCTCCCTCCCCCCACGTGGGCACCCTATAGAGCCATTCCCCCGCGGGCAGCGGTTTCTCCTCCTCCCACGCAAACGCCCACCCCGGTGGAGCCGTAGATTATAGTCCCATGCCCATCGAGGGTAGCGTCCTTCCTCCCCTAGGGGGCGCTCCCTAGGCCGGTGCCCTTTTGGTTGCCCAAACAGCCGGTACTCCCAGAGGGCGGCGCGCTCACCTCCTATATCCCGGGAGGCTCATGCCCCCCTCCCCCCTCTCCCTCCCTTCGGCTCCTCGACTCACGCCTCATCCGCCTCTTCCAGCGGACCTCCTGGCGCTGGCGCCATCTCTTTCGATCTCGGTCACCCCAGGCTCCATCGCTGGGATCCGCTCCTGGGAGCCACCGCGCCCTTGTCCGATTGGCAAGACACCTCCTCACACTTTTGCTATCACTAGCACGAAACCGGAGGCCACGCCTTCGGGTAGAAGGCCCTCTCCGGCCCACTAGCAGCCCCTCGTGCAGTCATACGCTGATAAACTGTGACCCGACTGATTGGCCCTGTTCCTACAGATCTTCGCCGATATTGATCGGCCTGAAGTCGACTACGCGATGAGCCACCACGAGATCATGGTTCCATTCTTGAAACTCGAACTGGCAGCACTATCGTCATCCTTCCCTCACACCTTCGTCATCAAGTTCCCGACCAGCTGCCCAAAACTTTGGCATGTCCAGGAAGAGGTTGTCAGCTGGGGACTCACTTCGGCATACAGGGTTTCCTCCTGGTCACCAAACACATTCTCCTGCACCTATCTTCAGATTCGGACCACATGTCCTTTAGAGTCCTGGCACTGGCAGGATAGACTCCCACACCATAAAAATCTTCAGATAGACCCAGGACTTCAACACCAAGGTTGACTCAGCGACCGCCTCGACCTGGGTGACCCTCCCCAATCTCTCTCTCATCTGCTTCGTCCCCATGGCTCTTCCTCGCATCGGTAACTCCTTTGGCACGTTCGTGGCGACAACGGAAGAAACTATAAACCTTTCCAAAGCTAACTATGCCAAAATTTGCATAAAACTTGATCTTTTGAAAGACCCCCCCAAGTATATCCAAATCTCTCTCGGCAACAGGTCACACACTCAGCATATCATCTACGATAACAACAACATTTTCTGCAAACACTGCCATTAGAGCGACCACTCTATTGAGCATTGTTATCGCGCCCACCCAGAACTCAAAAAGAAAGAGACATACAAGAGCATCCCCTCCTCAAAACTAGGAATAAGAACCAACCCCCCAAATCCCCCATTCTTCCCCTACCTAACATCCACACTCGGTTTGTAGCTAGCGATGGAAACTCTGATCCATCCTCCTCGAGCAGTACTATCATTACCCTCACAGCCCGGCCGCCAACCCTAATAACATTTTGACCACCCATTGCACACAATCACCTGCTCAGGAATATAGTCCGGACATGCTTAAAAACATCGGGCAAGAATCAGTCGACAGGATGAACCAGGCAGCTGCGGTCGGTTGCTTTAGCGAAGGCAGCTACTTCGACGTTATGGCCGAGCTAGAAGGAGATATAGCCCTATCCCCGAATGAATGCCTTAATAACACCCATATCCCCTTGGCAATCTTACCTCCCATAACAAACCAACCTCCTCCACAACTATCATTAGGCTCAATCCTTCCTATATCGCTGAAAATTTTAGTGAGACACATCCAGTAGTTAATCAGAAAATCACTCCCATCGAGGTAGACCCTCCACCTGACAGAAAATCGGAAGGACAAATTGAAGAAGTTGCTACTAGGGTGGATGCAGACGCGACAGGTTCCGTCTCTGATGATGACCTAGAGTCAGAGGACGCAGAAGAAGAGATCGAAGAAGAACCGGTGTCGGACGTGGAGACCAAAAACCGATTGATGGCCTTCTTCGCCAAGATTTTGAACTCCTTCCCAGAGGGCAAAGATGTCAAAGAGATCAGCTTCCTAACATCCCTTCCTCTCAGATCCGAGCAGGCCTTTCGTAACAGGGAGCAGAGTAAGGACACTGCCCTGGCATCCCTTTCGAACCTCCATAAAGTATTCATTGATTACGTTCACGCTCATGCCAGGCGCGAGGTGCCAATACCACGACGCTGTCTTCGCTCGAACAGTAAGAAGTAGTTGGTAGTAGGATGTCTTTTTTGTCGACTTAGCCTAGTTCGGCTAAGTTGTTAGGGGCTCATCCCCACACCTATAGGAGTAAGGGCCATCTCCCTACTTCATTCCCCCTCTCCCCCTTTTTTTTCTCTCGTGTTTTCAATAAAGGCCTCAGCCACCACGATTCTCGTGGATTATATATATATATATATATATATATATATATATATATATATATATATATATATATATATATAAGTAGGGATTCACATTTCCCTTTTATATCCCCCAAGCATCTCCCTGTTAACACTCGTTGGATCTTGTTTAAGTCATATAATCTTAACCATTGAAAAATTAACGGTTAAGATTAGATGACTTAAAACAAGATCCAACGGGTGTTAATAGGGGATGCTTGGGGGATACAAAAATGGGGGAATGTGGATCCCTCATATATATATATATATATATATATATATATATATATATATATATATATATATATATATATATAATTGAGAAACCATATTTTAGTTCATACCAATACCTAAAATAGGAATCCCTAAAATAGAAACCCTATGACATTATTACTAAAGTAAGAGATTCTATTTTAGGTAGCAGTAAACTCAAAAATAGTCCAACGTTAATTATGAACGTCCAAATATAATCAAATCAAATATTTGATTCATATTTGGGCCTTACGAAAATGTTGTTACCAAATTCAGACTACACCCAACACAATTGGTAGATATAAACTCTCCGACAAAGATATGATTATTATCTCAATAAGGTTACGTATGATTTATATATGAAAATTTTTGACTTACCTACCACTTGATTTACCATATTTCAGGGTGCACCCGACAGTGTTTCCATAATGTACAACACCTCCCACTTTTGACGAAAACCGTCAGAAATTGACGGTCAACTGTCTTGACCAAAAAAATTCTCCCGGCAGGCTGCCACCTCCATCGCCCCAGCCACTGACCCCGCTCTCCTCCCTTCTCCTCGTCGTTCGCTCCCCCCTGCCACCGCCATCGCTTCCGGCCACCGCCCCCGATCCCCTCCCTTCTGCTTGCCGCCGCAGCTCGTCGATGTTAGCGTGCCAGGCTGCTGCTTGTTGTTGCTGCGGGGGTGCAGGGCCGAGGAGGGGGGTGGCAGAGAGGGGGACGGGGAAGCGAGCGACGAGGAGGGGGCGGTGGCAGGGGAAGGGGACAGTGGCGGGGAGCAGCGGCGACAGAGGGAGGAGGGGGCGGTGGCGGGGAGGGGGGTAGGTACGGTTGCTGGGAGCAGCGACAGTGACGGCCTGCTCGCTGGGGGGGAGGGGGGGAGAGGAAGAGGAAGAAGACAATGGGAGTGTCATTTTGGTCCAAAATTTTTGGTCAAAGAAGTTGACCGTCAATTTCTGGATGATTCCGTCAAAAGTGGAAGGTATTGTACATTATGGAAACACTGTGAGATATACTCTAAAATATGATAAATCAAGTAGGAGGTAAGTCAAAATTTCTCTTCATATATTAGGAGACAGGTTTGGACCTACCTCGTAACCATATCCATAATAAAAACAAGTAGTCCCAGGCCTAGGCCACCGCATATGTCACCAGAAACCAAACTATATATCAGCAGCTAATTTGACTCCAACAAGTAATTTGTAAAACATGCCACGAAAGATTAGGCCGAAGTCAATGTTGATTACTTCTTGTTTGAGTATTTGGGCCCCAACAAACAAGGCCAAAGGAATTTCTGTAAATTTTGGCTCTCTGGCATTGGTATTAAGTATGGATTTTCTTTTAAACTGGAAAGGAATATATATATATATATATATATATATATATATATATATATATATATATATATATATTTGAAGAAAGGGTACTTTATTGAGAAATAACAAGAAGAAAATACATCACTCAACTGTAGTCTCAAGAGAGCTGCAACAATCAACTATCCATCTAGGCAACTAAGGTCATGCTCAATGTTGCTGAGGATACCACTAATGGAAGTTGACTTCCCTTCGAAAACTCTTATATTTCGTTCGTGCCAAACATGCCAGACTGCAGCAAGTAATCTGAGTCGAGCTCTTCTGTATTGTGGTTGGCTTCTGGTCTTCAGCACGATAATCTCATTGAATATAGCCTGGAGGCCAAGACTTATAGTAGATGGGATGTCCAGTTGGACTCTGCAATACTGTCATATAAAACTCGAGAACCCACATTTGAAGAAGACGTGGTCCCGAGATTCGATCTCTCGGTCGCAAAAAATGCACTGAGGATTGGTAAGAGGGATGTTGAACCGAGCCAATCTCTTCCGAGTGAGGAGGCGATCCCGAATGGCCTTATAGAGGCACAGCTGTATTTTGCGTGCCGCTCCCTTGGTCCAGACGACCTCCGACCAGGGAACTTGCACATGGCACGGCCTCAGCTGCTCGTACGCCAACCGAGCGCTGAACTCACCCGACGGCGAACCCTCCCAACTCCATCGGTCGCAGGAGCTGATGGATCTATCGGGATCCTTCCGATTTCGTAAGCCAGCCATCTCCCCACCTGCCTGACTTCTGTATGCCATTCCCCATTATGAATGAGGACTTCCAGATTCTTCACGCTACCTGTGAGTTCATAGACAGGCCAACCAAACTTATCCAGTATGCTTTGGTGATCAATCCAAGGGTCCATCCATAGGCTGGTATTTTGCCCGTCATGAATGATCCGATAGATGAGACGCTTCAGAGTAGGCCGCATCCGCAGAATGTTTTTAAAGGTAACTGAAAAATTATTATCCACTGCTTGGACCCAGAAATTCGTAGATTTTAGATATCTATTCCGCGTCCACGTGGCCCAGTTGGATTGCCCTACCAGAAAGCGCCATGCAAGTTTAAGCGAGGCGACCTCCCGCAGCACCTGTAAACTCTGCAATCCAACCCCGCCTTCCTCCTTGGTTCGGCAAAGTTCTTCCCAAGAGATTGTGTGGAATCCTCCTTTCCAACCAAAGTCAGCACACAATCGTTCGATTTGATGTATGGTATTGGTAGGCACATATAGCGCTTGCAGCCAATAAGCAGTTATGGCCGTAATTGTAGCCCGGACAAGTTCAACTCTCCCCCCGAAAGACAGTATTTGAGACTGCCACCCTTCCAATCTCTTTTGTACATAATGTATCAGCCCTGAGCAATCCGAGTGTCTCACATAATTAATAGTAAGAGGCAAACCCAAATATCGAACAGGTAGCTCGCCTCTTTCTATACCCAACTGTCCATACCACTGCTCCTGTGATGGGCACTCTCTGTTGAAATAGATACAGCTCTTTTCTCTATTTAAACAAAGCCCAGACAGAATGCCAAACTTGTCAAGAATCTTGGTCAGCGCCATGATGCCCCTCTCATTCGGCTCAATGAAGACCAGTAGATCGTCTGCATATATGAGATGTGAAATAGTCGGCTCAACCCGGTGGTAGAGTGGAGTAATGTCCCTCCGATATACTGCCAAATCCATCATACACGTGTAATATTCCATAACAACTGTGAATAAATATGGAGATAAAGGATCGCCTTGTCGGATCCCCCGATTGCTCCCAAAATAACCATGAGGCTGACCTTTGATAATAATGGAAAAGGTCGGCGACGTAATACACGTCCTGATTCTGTCAACCCACCAGCTCGTGAAACCCATGCTGCGTAATACGACACACAGGAAGTCCCTGTTTACCATATCATATGCTTTCCTCAGGTCGAGTTTGAGACAACTCTTCTTGCCCCCGGGTTTGTTAAAATCTCGTCCCATTTCGTGTGCCATGAGACAATTTTCAGATAAAGAATGGCCTCTAATGAAAGTCGTCTGATTCTCAGAAATAAGAACTTGCATGATGCATTGCATTCTCCGACACATGACCTGAGTAATAATTTTATAAAGAAAATTGTAGGAAGCTATGGGTCTGAATTCACCAAGAGCAGAAGCTCCCTCCTTTTTCGGAATCAGGCACAGAAAAGTATGATTAAGTTCTGTCAGTAATCTACCTGTCCGGAAGAAGTCGTCCACAATATGTAGAATATGATTTTTTCAGTTGTTGCCAGTGCTTCTTGAAGAACGCCGCATTAAAGCCATCAGGCCTCGACGCTTTGTTTGGATCTTCTTCCTTTATGATAACTTCAATTTCCTCCATGGTGACCCATCTTTCTAGAAAAGAGTTACCCATTTTAGTCACTATACGCTTGCGTAGGATATCTGGAAACTCCTTCCTATAACCAGTTTGGTTGTATAGCACTTGATAATACTCTACTGCCTCATTTACGATCGCACTGTCCTCACTGACTTGTCGGCCATTGGCGTCAATCATAGTGGAAATAGCATTGGAGTGTTGTCTGGCACAAATAGTGGCGTGAAAGAATTTTGTCCATCGATCGCCGTCTTTGAGCCATTGGCACTTGGCTAGTTGTTGCAGTCTGATCCCCTCGAGATGGCGGAGATAACGAACTTTGATTTGAAGTTCGATTTCTCTCCCCGCATTGGCTTCATCCATGGGGTTAATCTGCAATGCCAGCTGAATCTCTTTCAGCTCCTTTTCCGCTTGCTCCAAAGGACGAGGAAGTTTGCTCCTGTGCCACGCCTTTAGCTCAGCTTTGACCCTCTTCAACGTCTGGACTAGGCAAAACTGGGCGGTTCCTGTGACAGCCGGGTGGAGTCCCATTTGTACCGCCTCTTCATAACTAGGTTGGGTCGGCCAAGTGTTGCAAAACCGAAACGGTCGCCTTTGGGGTGGGGATTGTTGTAGTAGGCGGAGGATCGGAGTATGATCGCTCGTACCGCTAGGCAGCCCTTCCGCCTTGATGTCGGGGAATTTATCCAGCCAGTATCCGTTGCAAAGGGCTCTGTCTAGTTGGCACACAATCCGGTTCGTAGCCGAGCTATTATTCCATGTTCATCGATGACCCGTCATGGAAACACAATGGAGGCCAGAGCTTAGCAGGCAATTCTTGAAGTCCGCGAGAATCTCCATTGGCACCTGACGTCCTCCCTGGTTCTCTTCAGGCTCTAGCATGGCGTTGAAGTCTCTGCACAGGAGCAGAGGCATTAGATTCGCCAAACTTGCCGCGGCATGGATAATGTCCGTCCATAATTGTTTTCTCCTCCTACGATCATTATGACCATACACTGTCCCAACCGCTATCTGCAGACCTCTTTTGTTAGTGAAAACAAGTACAATTAATTGCTCAGAGGAATAATTTACCTGGCCTGTCCACACACATGAGTCCCATATTGTCCAGATACGGGCCACCCCGCACTCCGTGATGTTGTGAGCCGACTCCCAATGGTGCAGAGTACGTCTCGTGAGCTTAGCACCATCTTTTATTTTGCTTTCTTGCAACATGACTATAGTGCACTTGTGTCTCCTAATCACATCCTGGATCTCGCACCATCTTCCTATGGAATTGGCTCCTCGCACATTCCACGAGATGATCGTCATTTATAATGAAGGGTTGGCACCCTTAGCTCCCCAGCTTTCCTGCGGGTGGATCGGACAAGCTTCACTGGTTGAGGGGGCATGTTTACTTCTCGTAGTAACGGCAGACGACTCCTGCACTTCTCGGACATGGGCTACCCAGTTGGGGTTGGCTATGGTCAAAGCTTCATCAGGCGGCACATCAGAGTTGCCACTTTGCATCTCCTCATATCGGTTGGTTACACCATGCTCTTGGCCTGTGGCCGGGCGCTTCGAGGCGCGATTGCTTTCTCCTGTATCTTCATTAATTTTTGGGCTTAGATTTTGTGTGTCCTCCAGTTGATTGGTGCCCCGAAGGTTATAATTATTAGGGTTGTTGAAGACCACCAGAGGCTGGTTTGGGTTCAGCTCCTCGGGCATGTCCTCCTTCGCCGGTTCGTCTGGGCCCGACCGCTTCCCCAAGACGGAGGTGGTAGTCCCCCCTGTTGTTGGGCTGGCCCCGCACACTCTCTCTCCTTCGTTCATGATGGTATCATGGTTCATCCTCGTAGGACTTTCATTGTTGATTTGCTGACGCAGTAGAGCGCTCCCCGCATCCTGTTGTTGTGCATCTGGGTGAGCTGTCTTAGTAGTACCAGCATCTTCGCGGCAACTGTCTTTCGTGTGTCCGAAGCATTTGCGCCTTTCACACGAAGGAGGAACCCATTCATATTCCACGTCTTGTTGTATCCATTCACCGGTTGGAAGCACAATATCTATGGATTTCGGCAACGACCCATGAATAGCGATTTCGACGAATACTCGCGCATAAGACAAACATTATCGTCGAGCCATGGGGAAGTCAGTACGGATGGGGGTGCCTATCATGCTTGTGATCTTCATTATAGAGGGGATGCTCCACAGCTGCGGGGAGAGCCATGGCAGTCGAACCCATATCGGGACAGTAGGGAGTCTATCTTTCTCAAAATTAGTTCCAGGCAACCATCTCTTGAGTACCACCAGTCTGCCGTCGAATGTCTAGGGGCTGCCCTCCAGGACCCTCACAAGATCCTCTTCCAGCGTGAACTTTATAAAATAAAATCCATTTTCTCTGGAAAATAACTCCATGGTTCCCTTTGGCCGCCAGGTTCGTTGAGCGAACGCACGAAGGTGACCGAAGAATGGTCTGTTACCCATAACATAAAGGACTAGGGTGTTCTTCCAGTATTCCATGGTCTCTTGCAGGTCATCCGTCGTGATCTCCACCACCTTTTCCCATTAATGACGACAGGTTCGATGTATTGCAGATCTACCTCCTCTTGCACCGCCGTCGGTCTGCAGATTTCTGCCCATGTAATCGGCTTCGACCATGCGCCTGGATCGCCCAGATGATTTGCAGTTCTATGCTCTGGGGCTATGGCCCGATCGCGCAACGCCGGCGACCCTTGGGCCCTGACCAGCTCGCTCCTAGACTTCGCCCTGTCTGACGTCGCCTGAGGCCTGTAAGACGGCAGAGGTCGGGGCCCCCATCCCCCTATCCCCGCCATTTCGGCACGCGTCGCAGCGACCTGCGTAGGCCCAGGTTTTCCGCGGCGGCGCCGGACCACAGTGGTCCAGCCGCCGGCCTCCTCACGCCGTTCAGGACGTCCGCCACTGGAACCCTCGCGTAAAGCAAGATCTCCGCCGCTGGGATCCTCTCCCGGATCGCCCAAATCCGGAGCAAACCCTAACATCTTTTATATATATATATATATATATATATATATATATATATATATATATATATATATATTTGTCTTTCCAGTTTACAAGAAAATCCATGTTTAATATCAATGCCAGAGAGCCAAAATTTACGCGTAGAGCAGGATCTCCGCCGCTGGGATCCTCTCCCGGATCGCCCAAATCCGGAGCAAACCCTAACATCTTTTTTATATATATGACTTATATATATATATATATATATATATATATATATATATATATATATATATATATATATATATATATATATATATATATATATATTGGCAAAGGAATATATATATATTGGCAATATTGGCAATATATATATATATATATATATATATATATATATATATATATATATATATATATATATATATATATATATATATTGGCAAAGGAATATATATATATATATATATATATATATATATATATATATATATATATATTGGCAAAGGAATTTCTGTAAATTTTGGCTCTCTGGCATTGATATTAAACATGGATTTTCTTGTAAACTGGAAAGGACAAATATATATATATATATATATATATATATATATATATATATATATATATATATATATGTCCTTTCCAGTTTACCAGAAAATCCATGTTTAAATGAATTTTCTTGTAAACTGGAAAGGACATATATATATATATATATATATATATATATATATATATATATATATTAGGAACAAATTAATTAGACAAAGCAAACATTAATTATAATCCATGATATTTGCTGGATTCAAAAAATTCATGAAAGAGATTTATTTCTGTCTAAATCACAAAACATATTCAGCAGCACCTCAACTCGTTGTAGAGTTGAATGCAGTTGGACTCGGTGAGCCTCGACAGCACGTCCATGAAGAACCCCTTGTAACCCTCCATGTCGAAGCCCAGCCGCTCCGCTTCTAGCACCTGGCGAGCGAGGCGTCCGACGAGCTCGCATCTGTCGCCGAGGAGTGAAGAAGACGACGACGACATGGTGGACAGGATCACCATCTGCATTGTCTCGCATAGGCACCGATGCACCGCGATCGCTACGCCCTCGTTCATCTTCTCTCGATTGAGCGGGAGCGGATGGCGGCCGCCACCTCCGCCATTGGCACTGGAGTAGCAGCAGCAGCTCGAGACCTCGTCCGAGTCCATTATGATTACAAGCTTACAACTTCAGTTTGAGACTAAATTAAATGAAGTGCTGGTTATTACTTAGGTTTTTTGGGGATATATATATAGGGAGAGAGTGCCTTTCTATGACATTAACACTTAATTTGATTGTATAATATTTTAGGAAACTCATGTGCCTATAATTATTAGTTCGTATGATATTTCCTTGTAAGGAATAGCTGTTGCCAAACGCGGAGCAGAATCTATGGTGTCCAAAATCGATTCCAAGTCCTATATATAAATATATATGAAATCTATTATAATTTATTTTTGAATGCTTGGCTCGTTAATAAAGTAGTATGAGTACATTTTATAGCTTTTGAGTTTGAATTCTCTAGTACACATTTAAAATCTATTATAATTTTATGCATTTTTTAATTAAAAATGTGTATATTTTATAAACAACAATTTTTTGTATGTATTTCGAAGTCCAACTTTGATAATTTAACAACTAGTCCAACTTTAGACATAACTTTGATAATTTAACACAAATCCAGCTTATGATGCTAGCGGATATCCAAATGACAGTTACTGATTAAATCTTGTACCGAAATAAGGAAAATAATTGGTTTCGTTCCCCACTCCTCTCCACATCGACTAAGGTGTCAACATTTTCGGTTTTGGACACTGAACCGGACAAAATCAATAAGAGATTCGGTTCGATTTTAAAAAAGTTACATTCTATTTCGGTTTGAAAATACTAAAATTATTTATTCTCTTTTGGTTTTGAATTTCGGTCAAAAACACCAAATTAAATAAAACTTACGCAATTATATAAATATTCTTAATTTTATGATTAAAAATAGTATTTTTTTTTTGTATCTTTTGAATAAAATTCTATGTATGTATTTTAAAATTAAACTTTGCTAATTTAATATATAGTCCAACTTTGGATCAAACTTTGAAACATAAACAGCTCTGGCTTAGGGTTGACTGGACGACGGTCAACGACTCTAAGACTAAGGGGCACTAACATAACAATATCTAGAATAAAACTAAAATGTACCATGGACCACTTTTAACTCAAATGAGTATGTGGTGTACACGTTAGACTTACCCATTATGTTGGTACTTTTGACTTTAGACTAGAAAAGATAGTCCCACATCTGCTACACCAAATGGTGAGTATCTCAATATAATGCATTACTTGTGTTGAGGTATGCACATGAGGTGTGGTAGGGCAAAGTGGGTGCCATGTGGGAGTATTTTCCTAGAAGGAAAAAAGATTAATTCCAACAAAGATGCAAGTTGATTTTTAGCCGTTCGGACTCGGACTCTAACACGGACTCCAGGATGCCTCGTGCATGTACGAGCGTGTGTTCGGGGGGGGGGGGGGGGGGGGGGGGGGGGGGCAGGCGTGGACAGGCACTCGACTATGCTGATTGTGGGATGATGTAAAATATCAAACTATATTTTTAAAGTATTGGTATTTTAGTCCCACATCGGGTAGTCGAAATGGTGAAGTCTCACTCCATTCTATAAATAGAGCCCATGTCCTCCTTTCTAAGATGCACCAAAGAAGTGAGTTAAGGGAGTCCGTGAAGTCCATGGAGCCCGTTCAAGTCTCAAAATTTTACTAAATGAGCGTTCCAGAAGTTCTTTGAGAAATTGCTAGTTCCTGGAAGCGAATCGCATAAAGGCAAATTTTGCTTTGAGCAACGGTGATCTGATCACCTAACAAAGCTGCCTTACTCTTTCTTCTTTCCTTCTCTTCTTCCCTGATCTAATCAGAAACCTCTTGTGCTTCTCTGATCTAATCAGAAACCACTTGTGGGCTTTCGCCGCTGCTGCTACGAAATTCATTTATGCCTTCTTCGAAGTGTTGCATTTGATTTCGTCTCTCTGAATCCTCCGGGACCTCAGTTATGCACATTCTTCGGAGTGTTGCCAAATCACTCTATCGACTCACGTTCTTCCATCTAAGATCTATTTTGGGAATAACAATCTTAAAGCAAGATCGATTAGATCCGATGGAGAACAACCGTGCAAACCTTCTCGACACAAGTTTTAACAAACTTAAGAAGTTTGATGGAGAGCATTACAATGTCTGAAAGAGAAATGTCAGCCTAAATCTTTAACTCGTGAGTGTTGACTACGTGTTGACAGATCCTGAGCCTTTATAACAATTTTGCAAGTTGCTTATCTTAAACTCTATGGAGGACTCTCTGGCAAAGTCATACAGCAAGACGGTCCATGCTAAGGACGTCTGGGAGTCTATAGAGAATCTCGACAAGGCATATGAGAACAGAAAAAAGATCCACATGACCGAAAAAGGTCTGGATGATACGATTTGAGGATGACAAGAAAATACTGGCTCAAGTCAAGGAGTTCCTCAAGTTACGTCAGAAGCTGGCGGATGACGGCGTGCCCTTGGTCGATGCATTTGTCCTCGGGGGTATTGTCGTCAAGCTGCCACGGGGATTTTGAATAATATTCGGATATCATAATCCAATATTAACGGATTCGATATCTTAATGTCCGAAAATATTCGGATATCCGATTCCAATTTCACGAATTTCGAATAATTTACAAAAATTCAACCCTACCTAGTGCCATGAATCCAAAACCCTAGATACTCCATTGTGCCCGTATCCGAGTCCAAAACTGTCACGACCCGCACCTAGAGTAAGGGCACGAGTGCGAGACAACGTCCCAGTCTACGCCGCAGAAATAGCGTAGAACGCTGTCTAGGTCTACTATCTAACAACAGTTATAATATTAAAACATGTCGAGAATGGTTAACTCCAAACAGAGGACAAGCAATGACAATATAATATACACAATCACAAACTCTAAGAAAGATAGATGATACTGAAAGATAAAGACAACAAGATGTGAAAAATATCATCTAGAAGATCCAACACAGAAATAATACAAGTCCAAAGTCTCAGAGTCAACAATCTCAAATACAAATACTAAATAATAACAAGCCAAAGTGTAATCTGGAGACAAAGTCCAGTACTAAACTAATCTAGCATAGCTACCACTAATGCCTCATCGGCTGGAACTAACTCCTACTGGACAAGGATCTCCCGGTCTATGTCCACTACGTCATGAGGACCATAGTGGGAAGAACACTCGTCCTTGCCATCATCTGTAAAATTTTGTCAACATATCCAGTCAGGATAGAACGAGCACAAATCTCCAATAACAGTTCTAGTTAGACGATAAAGAATATGTAGCAGTAAATAAAGAGAATATACAAGGTAAGTGGTACGTACATGAATCATGGTAAGGCATATCAAGACTGTAAGAGCAAGAGAACAGTGTATATATATCATGTACAAGAATCAGAAAAAACTACTTTAGCACTAGTTTTAACATGTGACCGGCTTAGGAAATTGCACGAGAATAATAGCCTAGCTAATCATACGTGCAGTGTATGATTAACACTCACGTGAAAAAACAATATCTTGCAAGAAAATGATTTGATCACATATCTACGCTAATACCCCCGTCCATGACTAGTATAGTGGATCCAACCATGACACGTCATGACACGTATTCTCTGAGAAGGTCGCGAGCCCCTCACAGGATTCGTGTCTATACAATACACAGGAAAGAAGAAGGCTTGCACAGGATATACCAAGTAATACAAGGAATAATATCTCATGACGGGATCCAGACAAATACCAATTCGTATGAACAATGTGACAAGAGAACAAGGATAACTACACTAAATACAAAAAACATAGACGATATCATAAAACAGAAATACTATCAGAGAATGTACTCGCCTAAGATCCGATAGAAATATGTCAACAGTATAATCTGGCTCAGAGTAAAGTCACAGACCTAAAGATAAGATATACATGAGTTAAATAGTGTTTAACAGTGTTAGACATGATTTCTAGTGCAAGCTATGCAAATCTAGGTCAAACTCAGTCAAACTAAGTCACACCAAGTCAAACTAAGTCACACTAGGTCATACAAAGTCAAACTAGATCAAACTAGGTCATGTTAAGTCAATCTAAGTAAACCTAAGTCATACTAAGTCATACTAGGTCTAACAAGGTCAAACCAAGTCAATCTTGATCATACTAGGTTAAGGGTTGACCTACAGTTGACTTTTGGTCAACTCCTAGTCCATTTTAGGTCAAATTGGCTAATGGTTGACTCACAGTTGAATTTTGGTCAACTGGTCAACTCTGGTCGACTCATAGTCAAGGTCCAATATTGACTTATAATTGACTTTCAGTTAAAACAGTCAACCTTGGTCAAACATGATCAAATCTAAGTCAAGTATCCTATTCCTAGTCACTACCTACCAAAATACCCACATTCTAACCATTACCTACTAAGATACCCAAATTCTAACTATTACCAACCAAGATAACCCAAGTCTAACCATTACCTACCATGATAACCCAAGTCTAACCATTACCTACCAAGATAATCCAAGTCTAACCATTACCTACCAAAATACCCAAATTCTAACCTTTACCTACCAAAATAACCCAAGTCTAACCATTACCTACCAAGATAACCCAAGTCTAACTATTACCTACCAAGATAACCCAAGTCTAACCATTACCTACCAAGATATCTCAATACCTTAGATACTAGGTAATATCCATACCTTAGTAATATATTACATTAGGTTAGTAGATAACTCACTAACCTAGGCTAATAGATCCTACTAATACTTTTAGACTAGTATCTAACCATCTCTCTTAATATCCTACCAATATCCTACCCTTAGACTATAGGTAATCCCCATTACCTTGTTAATACCTTAGAAATTATCATAGCCTACTAATTTACCCTCTAAGATACTTATTTGTATCTTAGGATACCCACTCATCTACATCCTAAGACACTAACCTAGATGCTAGATACTAGTGAGATACTAACCTATATCTTACCCCAAGATACCATATACCTTAGCCCTATTGATATCCCAATACCAATACCTTAGTTGAAAACCCAATACCTTAGTCTAGGTATAAATACCTTAACTACCAAGATACCAATCTTAGATATCTAATATATATCCTAAGCTACTAGCTAACCAATAACTTAGATATCTAACCTTAGTTACCTAGGTAAACCCAATATCTTACCTTGTAATAAGGTAAACTCATTACCTTAAGGTAAGGTAAACCATTACCATGGTTGAAACTAATACCTTAACCTCTAATACTAATACCTTAAATATCTAGCCTCTAACCATCCACCCTAAAATATTAGATAGACAATACCTTAGTATCCAATACCTTAGTATAAAGTAAACCCCCTCTACCTTGTAGGTAAGTCCCCTTTACCTTGTAGGTAAATACATTACCTTAAGGTAATAGACAAATATCCAAAATATCCTAAGATACCACTATGGTATCTCAAGATATCACTCTATATCCTAACTTATATTTTTAATACAAGATACTAACCAACTATTCTAACTTAGAAACCTAACACAACTAATATCCACTTACTAATATCTAGTCATCAAGACCACACACACACACACACACACACAAAATACATCTCACTAAGACATCACACAAATAAACTAATACCACTCTCAAGCACACTCACAAGCATCACTACACTCACATTCACACTCTAACAACTACAATACAACTAAGCCACTCACAAACACACACACACATAAGACACATATCTCACCAATACATCATCCCCTCTCTCACATACACTATACATCTCACACTATCCAAACCAAGACACAACAATACACTCACCAACATAAACACACAAACACAAATCTTCTTCTCAAACACTAGAACTCAACATATATTAATTCTTCCCTCTCACTCATAAATACAAATACTCACAAGCATCAAACACCCACACTCTTCTATAAGACACTAAAACATATTACTAGATATATATAATAGAATATATATATATATATATATATATATATATATATATATATATATATATATATATATATATATTACTATATCATACATATTCTTGATAACTATGATACCTACATTCACTGATATCCATTATACAGGCTCATAAGATACACAAAATGCCTATGTCGGATACTCAATTTTCTACTTAAAA